>OX375878.1:59783463-59985963 GCA_947359465.1 Metellina segmentata | reverse complement strand
AAGATTTCCAAATATTGATTTAGGGACTGTAACTTATCAAACCTACTGTAACACCGTCACACTAATAAAGGCATTTCTCGTCAAATCATACACTGAATAAATAAGATGAAGTAATACATCTGTGCACAATAGTTGGCATAAAGAATAAATAGATTACAAAACCAAACAAGAAAACTATGGAACACATTTGAGGCATAATATGTTTTTGTACCACTTTCTTCATTTCCAATGACAGGTGATAGTTATAGAAGGTTAGCTTAAGCCAAACAGTAGACACAAATAACAACAAATATGGTAAACGAAAAAAAAACATCCATCAACCCATTCGGTCCATTGTCTTCCATCTTCTAGAAGAGAGCGCAGGACGTTGGAACAAATGTGAATTTTTTGCAGCCTATCGAAGAGTACGATACTTACAAATAAAAATGTTTAATATACCTATGAGATGCTAGTGTTTAGTAAGGCAGTTGCGTCGAGCAGCAAGGTGGAATTCAGCAACGGTTCTATTCCTTGATCAATCAAAAAGGTTGAGACGTTATTCCAGGTTTCATGGAATGTCTCTCCAAAAGTTCATTTGAGAGGATATTCTAAAAACTTCTCTTAATCATTGATTATATTAATATAATAGGTTGATCTCAGCATTTAATATCTGAGAAATCTACCCCTTTTTTTTGGCCAGCAAGTCAGCCATTTAATTGCAATGTTCTAATATATTTACTTTTTCTTTTATTTTCAGCGTTTTGGTGCCTACAGAAACAGAAAATTCATTGAACTGTGATTAATCCTAGTGACTATATAGAAGTGCAATGATTACTGTTTCGTGAATAAACTAAAAGTGGCATCCAACTGCCTACTGGGTAATTGAAAAACCATTGAATTGTCGCTAATTGGAAGTCAACTGTTCTCATATTTAAGGCGTTGGTTAAGTATAAGCTGAGTTTGGTTTCGTCTGTCGCTATAACTATTTTTGGCTAAGACATAGTTAGGTTAGTAAGGAATCGTGCTCCTACCTTCTAATTTATAACCTAAATACAATTTCATGACGCAGAACATACAATCTAGGCTAGAATACCACCATATTTTCGCTTTAGAAAATGGTTGGAATTTTTAGCACGTATCATGTTATTCCAACCCACGCCCCATCTTCATACAAAATTTGGAATTGATGCGTCAGACGGTGTTTGCTTGGATGAGCAAAGAATATTGAGAATGTTTTACTTTTATATATTAGGAAGGATAAAAAAGCAATAATCAAATCTACAAAAAAAATTATTAAGACCAATAAACGAATTCATGAATCCCGAAATAGGTCAATGGCCATTTCGTTAATACTACAAGCTCCACATCAGATAGGGCGAAAAAAAACTTGGATATATAGACTATTTCCAATTGGTGTTGCTAACACCCAATTTTCTTCGTTGGTTTTTCTAGTAAACGCGTTATTGTGGAGAAGCTCTATTATTCTAACCACTGTGATCAGACAGGCTGAAAATAGATTAATTAAATCCAAGGATGAAAAATATTTTTAATCTACTAGCACACTCTCGCATAGCGTCTACGCTTTTTTAATTGATCATATCTACTGATGTCAGTGTAGTTAATCACATTTCATACCTTATTTAAATCAATTGATATAATCATTAATATGCGCGTTTCATACCCTCAAATAAAATAAAATTAATCAAAATATAAAGCAGCATTTCTTGTATTTATCGTTGGTCTTCCTTATTCTTATTTCTAATGATGTTCATTTAAAAATTGCACACCTCATTCATGTCACAACACTGAGCTTCTTAGCGTCGACCATTGCATCCAATTCATCAAGACTATTCAGCATTTAAACATCTAAAACTAGTTTCACGTTAAATTTCCTTTTCTTCGTTGACCTTCCAAATTTCTCATTGTTTTCTTTAATCCAGAATGTTGGAGAATTTCATTATAGAGTTCTTACGCAAAGTTAGCAATGGGGCTCTGTTGCTCAAATCAAACATATTTAAATTAATAGGCAAAATCGGGTAATGATCGTTTCAATATTGTTCAGTTATATCGATTTGTTTCCATTCGATCCCATGCACACGATGATCTTTCGTTTTATAAAGTTTCGAACTCTCGACAATCCGGTGACTGTTCAGCAATTTTACCAACTGGTCAAACGTGGCCCCGAATACATTTCACAGATTGAATGATTTGAAATAGATTTCACAGATTGAATGATTTGAAATAAAAATGCTGAGAATGTTTACGGTAGCAAAGCAAAGCAAAGAATAATATGTTTTTGTTTTTTACCTAATCCTGTGTTCTTGTAATTTTACTTTTGTTTTATGCATGCAGTGCTCGAATTTCTACCAAAAAAAAACACCATACATAAAAAAAAATTAAAAATGCTTCTAACCAAGAACGAAATTACTTAATTTACTTTGGATGGAAGTTCATCTCTAATATTAGGAAGGAAATGTTTGTGTAATTGTTTTTTTTCTTGCACGCAAAGTCCTGACGAATTTATGGCACTTACAGTAATGGGATTTGGCACACAGGTAGTCCGAATGTTTTGTAATTTTAGAGTCGAGGCGAATTTTAAAATTCAATCTAGAACATTTTAAAATGAACTTAATAATTTCTTTCAAACTTATATATTTGTTCCGTCCCGCTATGTCAATTGAAAAAAGGACAGAATTTTGTTATTTTCCCCTCTGACGTCACGTTACAATCATCACTATTGACGCCAGCCTTTGGAAATATACCAAGTTTTTTCAACTTCCGCTCTTCGCAATTAAATGGGAATGCGTAATCTCCGTTAAAACGATTCTACAGCGCACATTTTAACTGGCATTGTTTAGTTCTTTTTTTGTAAAATCGGAATCGTTAAAGATAGATTGAAAATTTCTCACGGATTTGAAATACGTGGAATCTTTTACACTGTGTAGAAACCTTGATTTTCTTTTAATCAATAATTTTTCAATCAAATATTTATATTTTCGCAAGAGATCGTGACGTTACGCTGATTAGATCTCTTCGCAATTCGAATTTAGAAGAATTTGACAATGACGAGACCATTACGGCGTTGCGCGGGATGTTGATTTGCGAAGAAAACTATAGTTCATAATATTCATAATTTGGTTTGTGAAGCAAACCAATTGGAAATCCGTGATGGCTGTTATCCAATAGGCTATGTGCTATTTGCTTCGCAAACCAAATGGTGTGTGCTTTTTTAAATAAAGATTATTATTTTTAAATAAACACATTTTTAAAAAACATCATCATTATCCGTCAAGTGTGCATTTTTTAAATAAACTTCATTAGAAATAAAAATAAGCAAGACCAACGATAAATACAACAAATACTGTTTTATATAACCGCACAAAAGCAACTGGCACGGACAACGCCAGGCTAGGCACGCAGCGGCTAGTAGATTTATATATTTCCCGTTTTAATTCGGTTCAACAGTATATTATCGACGAATCAAAACCTCAGTCTTTCAACGTCAAAATTATAACCAGTTGTTAAATACTCTGTAAAAGAAATTGCAAAAACATTTGAAATTGCTTAATTGGATGAGAGGAAAGTTTGCGTCACTTAAAGGTCAGATATCGTGTATCCGATTCATTACTACACTCATACTATTCCAGACAACTCCAGCAACTATAACAAAAGAAAATTGATGACATCATTATTTTGGATTTATTCCGGACCATTACGTTTAATGAACATAGATTTCCAAATTTCCGTATAAACAAGTTTGAATGAGAGTTCAGATATCTCAGATTCTTAGGTTACTGCGTATCATATGGAAATAATTTAGATTTATTTTTATCATTTTCTGTACTCATTGTGTGTGTGTGTGTGTGTGTGTGTGTGTGTGTGTGTGTGTGTGTGTGTGTGTGTGTGTGTGTTTCGAAATTTTCATAAACGCTTTGCCATGCCTTTTAAGAGAGTTCTTAACCCTTCTTTGCATAATGGTGGAAATTTCCATCATAACATTGAATGCCCAAAAAGTATATAAAAGAACAAGTTCACTTTAGGTTGATCGTGTCTGGATACCTTTTTAATGTCCATTGCATAAAAAAAAGCATAGCTGTCAAAAATAAGCAAATGTCACTATCAGTAAAACGAGCTTGAAGCTGTCATTCCGCTGTTTGTTATAGTTGCAATAAACGTATGATTTCGTTTTTAATTTTGTTTTATTATATTTGAGTTTTTATTGCTAAAAAAGTGAAAATGAGTGGAAGAAAGGTTTGTATCATTGTGTTTCTGTTATTTTTAGAACAATTTCTGAAAAAGTTTGCGTTTAATTTAAAAAATACCACATGATACCATCATATTGTTTTTTGCTAAATTTATACTATAAATATATACTAAGATTTTTTTAACCATTTTCCTTTAATTTTGAACATGAATTATATCACCTTGATTTATTTCATCAATAAAGAAAAAATCATGCAAAGAAGGGTTAAGTTAATTGAAGAAGAAAATATTTTTAAAGTTTACTATATACAAAAATTTGGTTCTCTGTGAATATAAAAACATAAATGTATTGAATAATATAGGTGAAAAAAGATAGATTAAAAATGATAATATTCTGAGATATTGGGTCAGTCCACATCCCAAATCTATTTGAAAATGGTTTCCAATTCCTTTCATAGAATCCAAAGTCAAGCGTATTGTCTCAATTTTTATTGTTAATAAGATTGTTATATACGGCATTCTAATTTCCACTAACATGTAGGTTTAAGTTACTGTAATAAATTTAGCTCATTGCTTGGAATCATCTTTAGAATATAAGAAACACGAATTCTTGTCCACTTGAGTAAAGTAGTTTCCATTTATGTCGTTTGTGGTATCTCGTGTTCAATGAAAAACAGTTCTCTCCACTTTAAGTTACATTAAAATAGTTTTGTTAGGTTCCCGGAGACGACAGTTGGGTCACGTGGTTTCAAATGAATCTATTAGTTGTAAAATCTTTCGCATATTTCAAATCGTTGAAATTTTCACTCCATCTTTAACGATCGCAAATATAGAAACTTGAATTAGAGGAATAAAAAACATAATTTAATGCTTACAGAAAGAGCTCACCTCGAAAACGCCCGTTAGAAAACGCCTCATGTGAATAGAGCCTTAAGATGCCAAAATTGACAAGGGATGAGTCATCTCAGTGAGAAACTGCCGTATTTTGCTGAAATAGTATTTCACATGAAATGAGGGAAAATAAGAAACACCTGTGGCGATATGGTGACGGATGTTCATGAAATTTGGTATACAGGTTTTGGTTGTGCATAGATAATCAATTCCAAAATATTCTTTTTCTAAGTTAAATGTTTTCAAAGCATGGGCATTTTAAGGTTCTATAAATTTGAACAGCAGTTTAGAAATCCTTTAATGCTGTATGATTGAACATCTTTTGCTCTAAAATTACTTTCGTAGACAAGGGTTTTATAAGTTTGTAATCTGTGAAAAAATTCATCTTTATGCATTTGGAAGTAGTAAATAAATGTAACACTGGAGCAACACATCGGGCTATTGGCAACCTTCCTTCATCAATTCCGAAGGGAAAGACCCTAGAACAACATCTCGTAATTTTGAACCAAGGTCAGATAACGCTATTTATTTAGAAATAATAGTTTTATGCACCATATTTAATTTAAATATTAGTAAAAAACGATAAAATTCTACATTTTTACAGATTTAAACCATTTATGCACATTACTTCCTACTTTATATGCTTAATACGCGTTTCAGATGAAAGAGTAAAATGAAATATAATAAAAGTATACATCAACAATTTACTTCTTTCAGTAGCGTTTGTGAAAAATATGAAACAAGGATTCGTGATGTACAGTTGGAAATAAGGATGTTGAGAGTTACGTGTTAGCATTAAAGATGCTGGAATTTCATTAAACCTTTGTTGGAGCTGACTCTTTTTGAATAACATCAGTTGAAGGCACATAAAGGAACTTTATGTTTATTAAGCAAAGAAAATTTTCATTTCTGTCAGTCACAGGTGCATTATCGATTCCATTGAGCTTTACTTTTAAAACAGTATTCAATCTTATTTCTGCACTATTGACACAATTTCATATAATTTTCTTTTATTTTGACGTAAAGCTTCCTTTGAGTTATACTGAGTTCAGGGACCATTTTAACTGGCTGATTCCTCATCTACTGTGGGGTTATTGAGTTTTTCAAACTGTTTTTATGATGCTTCTATTTCATAAATAAAACCATTTTTTTTCAACCGTCATACGCAGTATCAAATACTACTATTCTCTAGCTTTATCTGTAAACTCAGAGTTATTTTTTTCACAAATTGTCTTTACAAAATGGATCTTGCTGCAGCTTCTCAAATTGCAAAATTTTTTCTGGCTAACAATTTAAAAGATCAGACATTCTAAATTCTTTTTCACTCTCAAATTTAGATACTATATTTAGATGTCTAATAATACTCAAAATTTAAAAGAAAGTTTTAATCTTCATAAACAATAGTAGTTAATAATTATTAACATTTCCTAAGGTGAAAAGCAAATCAAAGACATCTCTAACAAGATGTACTCACCAACAACTAAAAGTTTGATTATTTCACTTATGGGGGGGAACACTGCTTTATTAAGACAAAACAGGGTTTACAAAAGTAATTTCATGTGACATTCTGCGTATACATAATAACTTTGCTGTTTCTTATTTCTATATGTGACGTATTGAAAAACTGATTTTCACCAAAATCGGCGATATTTCAGACACAGCTGATTAGCTCATTTTGCATGAAATTACCCTAGACCTACAAAGAAACTGGTCCAAAAGCCAAATGCGCCTGAAATTGAGTCTAACAAAAATGAATGTATTTCTATATACATTACCCTACAACAATGGACTGGACATCAAGATGTGATGGTATAAGGGAAAGAATACATACTATAGAACAGGGGGGATGTTCCCCATGTTCTGCAATTACTCTAGCATACCTTCTGGGCATACTTTAAACAAGGTTTAGATACACAGCTATGGGTATTTGTGTCCATTCCTGCGT
The DNA here is from genome assembly GCA_947359465.1 of Metellina segmentata. Lineage (NCBI taxonomy): Eukaryota > Metazoa > Arthropoda > Arachnida > Araneae > Tetragnathidae > Metellina > Metellina segmentata. The sequence continues at coordinate 59,978,945 of OX375878.1, read as the reverse complement.
CAAGAATGTCACCAGCTCAACTGTAGATTTCGGACGTGGTTTCCTGGTCCGTAAGCGTCGCACTAACTCGTCCCACAAATGTTCTATGGGGTTTAGGTCGGGACTCTGAGCAGGCTAGGGAAGACGTTTTACATCCACATCTTGATACCACTGCTTGATAAAGGCTGCAACATGAAATAAAGCTTTGTCGTCCTGGAAATAACAATCGTCCATTCCATAAAATTGCCATAGCGTAGGAAATAACTGATTGTCCAAAATGTTCATGTAGGAGTCGGCGCTCGATATACCAGAATGAACATGTAAAGGTCCCAGGCCATACCACGAAAAACACCCCAAACAAGTAGTCGGAATTTATGCAAATCCGCTGGCGTCCTGTCCATTATTGTAGGGTAGTGTATATATACTAAACGCGTAAAAATTGCATAGAAATCGACATTATTCCTACGTTGGAGAAAGTAACGAATGATATAGGAATAAAAAATATCCATAACGACATTCACTCGTCTATTTTACCTCAATATTCTCAATTTATGCTATGGACTATGAGACTTTTTCAAAAATACTCGAGGGAGCTCATCGTTCCAAAATGAAATTCTTGGAACAGATTGTCTATTTCTGGACCTTGTACCATAAAACCCAAATCAATCGAGAGACAAATAAAATTCTTCAACAATCTAAAGATAAAATATACTGATAAATCTGGAAAGTGAAAATCTGAGTAGAAGAAACAAAGTGTGAAAGAGAGCACGAAAACAAGCTTAAACTTCAAAAAATACCACGAAATTGAACTGGTGAATCGGGTACAATTGAAGTGGACTTTAACAAGTTAGTTGCAGTAACATGACTGAAGTGTGTAGTTTCTGTGACGTTCCCTTTATTGGAAGTAATAACTAACACATAAAAAGTACATGAAATGCTGTTCAAGCCCTGATTACCACGAGATTTCCTTGTAGTGTATCACTGCTTTTATTCTACGATGTTGGTTTATTGAAAGAATACTTGAAAGTGCAATATTATACTGGCTGAGAAACGTAAAACATGATAGAAGCCAAGCAGGAAAAGTCACAGAGTGAAATGTAAAAGTCTGTCGGGTGGAAACGAACATTCAGTATTCGGATTGTTCATGGGACGGGAGATGACGACTATCCATTGATACATCATATGATTGGTCCGAGCGACAAGGTGGCGATGTCAACATTATTGTCGCTATTCTGCGGATGTGAGCATTCATATATCTAGGCTGTAGAGTTATGCGATAATTTGCCAAGTAGGCCAACCAAGTCATTTTATCGCAGAACAATCACGAGATTGTTAGTTGAAATATTGGTCACATTTTTTGAAACTTTGAAGAAACTCATGGAGCATGTGATTTTCAGGAGGTTAACATTTTGAGTAATTTCATTTGATACAGAGGCATTAATATTAATGCATTTATACAGTACTAGCCACTGTGTGGCTAGCCCGGCGTTGACCGTGCCCGTGGTGTAAGGAAATCATCTGGTGTAAAATTTTCCGCAGATTTCAAATCCGTTGAAGATATATTCAATTTAAAAATTATTTATTTAAAGAAAATCATATTTTTAGGTATCAATCTAAAGTAAAATTTTCCGCAGATTTCAAATCCGTTGACATTTTCAATCTATCTTTAGCGATTCCGATTTTACGGAAAAAAACTTAACAATCCCAGTCAATAAGTTTTTTATTTCTTGCTCTCATTGGCGGAAATGGAATGGGACAGGAAATGTAATCTGTTTCCTTTTTTAACGCAAAAGGCAAAAGATGCAATCTATTTTTCTTTTAATTTTTATTATTATTATTATTATTAATAGTATTATTAATTTTTTTTTTTTTTGTAAAAGAAAGTTCACGTGACGTCACAATCTCTTGCGAAAATATAAAAGAAGGTCACGTGGGTAGAAAAAGTCCAGATTCGGGTGTTCCTTCTTTTCTCAGCAAGAAACGAATTGAAAAAAACCTCACCGATCTATAATAAAACTATTAAATTCATTTAAAATCTTCTAGATTGAATTTTAAAATTCGACGCGACACAAAAATTTCAAAAAATTCGGACTATCTGTGTGCCAAATTTAATTGCTGTAAGTGCCATAGAATTGTCAGGATTTTGCGGCAAAACACAGACAGACAAACAAACTCTTCCTTTTATAATAGTAGAGATCAATGGTTTTTTGTAAAAAATGTGTGTAACCAGATTGCCACCAGTTGAAAATTAGTAATAAAAATATTAAAGCGTAGGTGCTATGCGTGAGTTTACTATTACAAAGAATTTCAAATAAACATCTTAGAGGAAGAAAACACCTTTTAATTATGAACTGCTATTCTGAATATTAGCATTTAATAAAACTGAGTAGCATGATGAGATATTTTGGTTTATGCCTCACACATCGATATAAGATTCAAGTACTGACACGTGCTACACAGCGCTTTAAGTATCCATGAAGTGTACGGAGAAGCGATAAGCATCAACTGTCACAAAGAACATTTTCTGCCTTCGCTCAGCACCATTGGCTGTCAAGTGGCAATAGAAACGCAGCCAACACTTTACAGACGATGAATATCCATAAAGTAAGGAAATAGAAAAGCCATAAATTCAGAAAAGAGATTTTTATTGAAGTGTCGAAAGCTAAAATGAAAACTGTTTCTCCTCTTTGACAAAGGGAGGATTGTACTAGCCCAAACGCGTCTTTTGCTCTTCACTTGAATAAGTTACCCCATATTTCATCGTTTAAAGAAAAGCGATAGCGGTGCCCTGGAAGATTTCATCCTTTCCTTTCACTTTGACAAAAAGTTTTACCTTTCAAAAGACTTAGTCATGTGAAATTTCCGAAGGTAACGTAGTCGGAAATGCTGCATTGATATGTTTTTAACGATTCGTTTAAAGGTTAAACATTCTAGTTCTGAAGGAATGTTAATCGATAAGAAAGACAGTAAAAGTTTGGAAAGTTTAAAATTGCGATAAACTTATTATAATGTTTCTCGAATGCATATTTAATCATTCTTGCGTTTTATAGTGTTTTCTTAAGATCTTTTTCACAAAAAAAATATTTTCATGTGTTGAATTAAGCTAACATTTCAATCCTTCCTGAATTATTTCCAATTTGTTAAATACCACAAATCATTGATAAATTTTGGAATAATGTATTTATTTTAATCCCACTATCCATACAGCCACATAGAAATCAATTCTTAACCCTTTGAGTGTAATGCATGCAATCTTTCATTCTAACCTTTTCCAAAATTTTATCATGTTCTCACCAATTAGTGCTTTAAGGGTCCTACAATCCATTGTTTGGTATTAGAAAAAGGTCTAAAAAAGATCTAAATTAGGTCTAAAAAAAGGTCTAAATTAGAAAAAGGAAGTCTACTACAAAATTTATACTCAGATTTTTCCTAAAAAATTAACTTTTCGACGTTGCGAATGCATTTTAGGTGGGCAGATGATAAGAAATAAACTTTATAAAATTGTATTAACCCGGACAAAATTTCAAAATATGAATAGTGCCAATACGTTTTATATCTAATTGGCGCTGTTCATATTGCTGATGTTGATGCCAATACGTTGATGTCTGTGAACAAAGAACATTACTTATTTTAACCTCACATCTTGATCTGTATCCAATGTATTCCTATATGGTTTTCACGAAAATTTTAAAAGTATGTAGAGATTCAAGTTTTGCCCTTACATCCTCTTACGGAATACATAAAATCGGGTTTCTTCTTGCAGTAAATATAGTTCATTTTGTCGTCATCTACGGTCTTTTCAAGACAAGTGGACTCGTTACACACGGAGCAACCGCTTAACCCTCTGATAGTTACATATCTCCATACATTTCCGTTCAGCAATATGTTGGTCTTCCCTGCCTTACTTATGTAGAGATTCAAGTTTTGCCCTTACATCCTCTTACGGAATACATAAAATCGGGTTTCTTCTTGCAGTAAATATAGTTCATTTTGTCGTCATCTACGGTCTTTTCAAGACAAGTGGACTCGTTACACACGGAGCAACCGCTTAACCCTCTGATAGTTACATATCTCCGTACATTTCCGTTCAGCAATATGTTGGTCTTCCCTGCCTTACTTTTAACTCCTTTTTAAATGATTGACTAACAAAAATTTTTCTAAGATTCTATAATATTTACTATTCATAATATTTTCTAAGAAAAGCAATGTTACTCTTCGGATAACACATCATGCTACGATGTGGTCATGAACTCCTATCATACTAACCCACACGATTTTACGATTTATGAACAATGTAATGAGAATGAGAAAGGGGCCATAGTCACAAAAATTTGAATATTCTGGATAATTGAATCGAAGATAAAAGAAAGATAAAGTTTTTTGTTTTAGAGCAGTGTCTCAAAACAGTTCAATATAAAAAATGTACTTATGTCCTACAAGTACGATTTAATCAGTAAAATTCTTCATATATACATAAGTTCACGATCCTGAGGCTTCTCAGATCATACATTCTCAAATTTTCAGACAATTGTCTAAGTATTATTCACAAACTCTTATTTCTTGTTAGGTAAATAGTAGTAATGACAAACTATTATTCCTTGTTAGAGAAAACATCTATTCTACAAGAACTGCAAATAGCACTTATTTCGACGTATAGAACTCGATGTTTTAGGATATTCAAAAATTGCATTTATAAAAAAATTCCTAAAAATTCAAGCGTAAAATACATTGCTACATTATACCAGGAAATTTAAAAAGTCCTGAAAAAAGTAAGCATATACAACATTCTAATTACACCTATCTTGGTTCAGTCAGAGATTTTTAACCCTGTGGGATCTTAAATCTGTATAGCTTCAATTTATTAGCTATACTGTTGGTTCACTGCGATATACAGTTTAATTAATACAGTACAATTTAAATTTTTGTTTTACTGTAAAGGATCTAGATAGTTCTAGAGTATTTTGAGTAAAAGTGAACACTTGATTTAAAAACTAAAACAATTTGAAATTTTTATAAAAGAATTATGTCTTTTTAATAAACTCAATTCATAGACTTTAACTAATCATAAGCTTTGCTGTGAACTTTTAATAGGTACTCTAAATAGAAAGCGGTTAAGAACATGATATGGGCAATTAAAATTTGGTTGTGTCTGAACTACGTACATTTCCCTAGATGAAAATAATCAGTACTCGGACGAAAAGAACAAAGGTTTTTTAACCCTCAGCTAACATTAAATTACCATCATGTGCCATGAGCCAAAACATTTATTTGATTGCTAAACTACTAGAGTGTGTCTCTTTCTTGGCTCAAATGCAAATTACTTACCGAAGTTACTTGTTGAATACGCCTTGTGTTGTTATTCATCTCCCCAAATTCGATTGCTATAAGAACTATCTAAATAGCTTAGTTTCAATTGTTTTGAAAAAGTAACGTTATTTGGAACAAAAAACAAATACTGGCATCTATGAAGGTATGGAGTTAAAAAACGTCACACCGGGCAACACAACGAGCCACCGACGATGGTCAGGAACCAATACCCAGGGGGTTGGACAACAACAAGTCATTTTGAAACACGGTCTGGTATCAATGAAATAAAATACTCGATGGGTATGATAGAATACTATTCAGCTATTCTAGCTAAAATGGCAGCACTTTCAGTTTTGGTACTTGTGAATTGATGTTAGTGACATGCTGCATATATAATATTTGTTATATTCACGAATCAGCCGACCAACCGGTCTAGTGGTCAAGGTGTTGGCCTCTGGATCGGAAGGTTCCTGGTTCGAATCCGGGGTTAGGGCATGGATGTAAATTGTGCTGTCCTTTGTTAGGGACAATGATGGTCCACCCACTGGGTGCTCCTTCACAAGTGACCATCCCTTCTGGCCTTGTATAAGGCTAAAATGACCTCGGTCAACTCTGTACTTTGTATTGTATTTGTATTTGTCTTCGCAACTGTACTGCCTTGCCATTGGAAATAAAAAAATATTCACGAATCTGATATTTAACACACGCTAGATACAGTATGATCACCCAACCAACTGTTGAGTGTGCTTTATCTGTTTTCAAATATAGTCAGACATCAAATATTTTTGTATATACACACATCTCATTAATAATTTTTACTCTAAAGACTCTATTAATAATTAAGTCAAAATGTCTTTAACAAAAATTAAATATTATTTGTGTGTCTAAATAAATATTATGAGATGAAATTCTACACTTCACATCCTTCAGAAGAGGTAATTGGTAATTATTAGTTAATGTCGTACTAGAGCAACACAACGGGCTATTGACGACGGTCCGAGATCAATCACTTAAGTGAAAGATCCGAGGACAACACCTCGTAATTTTGAATCACGGTCAGATGACGTCCATCAGAAGAGATTAAATGCATATGTAAAACCTTGACGAACAAAACATCATATATTAAAAAAAGGGTATTATTCACAGTATTAAATAAAAAGAAATCACTTAGACACATTTAAAGTCATTTACCTTATCTTTTGTTTTCAAAGTTAAAAGCATTTGCGTTGCCATTCAATAATGCCAAACTATTCAGTATTTTCTTTTACAATTAAAGCGTTCGGTATTCTTACAATTTAAATCTTTTAGGTGCTTTTTATTAAAAGACTTTGTGCTTAATTACTTCCCTAGACGGTCTTTTTTCCCCCTTTGTCCGACAAAATTTCTAATAATTATTTGATTAGTTAATAAGCGTCTTAATCGATTCATCTTTTTTATAGAACTAATGAGCTTTATATCACACCGGTAAAGTATTCCCAAGGGTTCAGGAAGTTATCCAATTTTTGAAAAGATGACGGAATACTTAAAAGCTATTTTTTCATTTTCGGGCCATGAATATGGATTTTCGTCACTTATTTCCTGCTACTGTATTTTCCTATGTCTCATGATTTTAAACTTTATTGTTCCAATAACAAAGGAAGTGTTTGCGAACAATAACAATCTAAAGAAATACGTATTTTAATTCCAACGATATTTGTGTGTAACTTCTTTTAATGTAAATTATTTCTTCTTTGAGGTTAAAATGAAACAAAAATAAATTTAAAATAGCTCATATATTTATATTTCTTAGCTTATTTGTAACATGTTATCGTAAACTAATGTCGGTAGTAAATTTTATTTGAAGTTTTGAGAAAGAGATTTTTATATCATTCAAAAGTATTAATTCAAGATTGTTTCAAAAGTACATTGTTTGAAACCAAATTAAGAAGCAATTATATGAATCTTTCATAAAGTTTATTAATTTTCTGACGCTTTTGACATATTGTGTGAATAGCAGCTCTCAGATAATTTAATTTTAAATTTAATCAAAGAGTTTTTTAATTATTCAATTGTGAAATGCATACAATAAATTTAAAAGTATGTTCTATAAGATTATAAGGAGGAGCACTTATATAAATATTGCATTTATATGTTCCTATATTTATGATGTTATTGTTATATCAATGTGTGAAATGTGGTTGTTATTTTATTTGACTTGAGGTTGGTGGAAGGGCTTTTAAATTAGTCGAAAGTATTTTATCTGATGCGTAGTTTCTTAATAATTGTGAAGTAAGAAAATCCTTTCATCAGTTCGATTTTATGATGAAAGAACCGACAACAATTTCAGCTTAAAATGCTTACGAATTCTGGAGGCGTTAAAAATGATAACTGCTTTTTTTAAGTGACGCAAGATATGTTGCTTGGATTTATAAGGAACTTACAAGCAGTTTATACTGCAATGGCTCCTAGAACAGCCTAATTAGGTACGCAGTCTCTGAATAATGACTACTTAGTGTGTACCCGTGGCAACTGAAGTCCTTCAGACATAAACATTGAGCAAAGATTTAGTGCTAAAAAAAGGCACATATTAGATTTCTCTCTTCAGAAATACCTTATTATGTTGTATTTATAATCTGAAATATTTGTGAATGAGTAGTTCAAAAATAGTATATTTTCTATTTCAAGAAATCCTTTCCCATTTTTACATAATGATAAAATTAGTTTGCTTCCATCGTTAGAATTATCCCTATTGTAGATAAAGAGAGTAAACCTTAGTCTAACTGGTAGTGAGTATTTAAAATTTTCAAAATAATGACTAAGAACATGAAAGAATGGTCAATAACTATTTTTGGGATTCTTTGTTATAAAATGTGTACTTAAAATATAAATCATGTGACACACGCACACAAAAGTATGCATCAATATCTCTCTCTTACTATAATAAAAACACTAGGGAAGATAAAGACTAGTCACTGTGGTAATATTTCTAATATTTAAGATGCCTCATTCATCTTCTGCTTACCACCACAAATATTGTCAATCAGTCTTAATTGGTTAGTTGTATGGTAGCTTAAGGAAACAAGTTTCAATTGTCAAGAATTAAGGAATTTGTCTTCATTCATTTTGCTGCCACACAACATTTTTTTAGAAATACAAATATTTCAAGAAATGATATGAATTCTTAGAATTATCGGCCTTCTAATCATGATGGCAAACTGACCTACATCTCAACAATCCCAAATGTCCGAAAAACTTTTCGACGGACTGCTTTGAGTCGCAGGAATTGAAACTAATGTTCATCGGATAAAGAATCAATTGATAGATCGTCTCTTTTGTAGGTTGGGGAAGATACCCATTTAGATATAGTACTTCTTTGCGAGCGAAAGGATGTAGCTCCGTTATATCACGATCGTCTGTCAAGGTACAAAAAAGTTTATAGCAAAGGTAGAAAATAAGAAAGAAATGTAATTTGTAACTATTTCCACACTAAGCATCGATGGATTAAATTAATCCATCGATGCTTAGTGTTACATTAGATTACAATGCCTATATTACAGGATATGTGTAGTCACGGAAAAAAATCCCGAAACACTCCTCTTCATTCAAACGATTTCACCAGGAGATAAAATTTAAAGTTATCGTTTGACAGGAATTAACATGTATTAATTCAAATGCATGAAATTTGCTTTAGGGGCCGTCTCCATATTAAATTGAGAACCAACTCCAACTAATTTCAGTAAAACAAAAGATTACTAGAGTTATCACTGGCGGTCTTCATTGCTTTTTCTATCTCTTTAATCCTTCAAGGTAGAATAACAATTTTAACGGATTTGAAATTTGGGGAAAGTTTTACAACAGATAGATATTTTACCTGTCGCATGGACGGGGGGTAAGGGGGACACCTGCGGTGTCTAATACTCTAACAGATAGATACCTTATTCGTTTGATTTTTTTTGTATTATTTTATATTTTCGAAAGAGATTGTGATGTCACGTGAACTTTCGCTTTCCAAAAATAAACAGATTTTATGCCCTTCGCGTTAAAATAAAAATAAAAACAGATTTTCATTTTAGCGAAGGAGAGCAAAGATATAAAAACATTTTGACTGGGATTGTTAAGTTCTTTTTTCTTAAAATCGGAATCGTTAAAGACAGTTTGAAAATTTCAACGCATTTGAAACCTGCGGAAAATTTTACACCAGATAAAAACCAAACACCACGGGCACGGGCAACGACGGGCTAGCCACGCAGTGCTAGTAGTAAGTATAATAATTCTCGGATCGCTGAAAAATACTTTTAAATAGTGTGGAATTTCAAATTTGTGTAGCTATGACTACAATTAATTTTAAAATGCATATAGAATTTTCTACGTCGGGATAATCCCTGAAATTGTCACCAACGTTGGGATTGAATATCTCCGGAAGGAAATAGTAAAATCATGAAATTTACTATTTAGACTAATTTAACGATGCAAAATCTGATTATGACATCAAAACATCTTTCTATCGGAATATTCGTTGTTTGTGCAAAATTTGATACAAAGACGTCCTTTTATTCAATTTTATTGAATTTAAACTTGTAGAAGACGTTATTCCCTATTAAATGTTACCTTTGAATTTGCTCTAGTATGAATATGGTCGAAATAAAGGAGGTGGTTCATTTTGTATTCCGTGACTGAACATTTAGAAAGTCTTAAAAGTTGCGAGGGTGCAAGATTTATATATGCCAATACTATAACATTTGGTTTCACTGGAGTACCTAGGAGAAAACCCTGATTTATTTTCTTTCATCATAAATCTGGTCTTGTAACAGTACGTTTAAAAATTGAAAATTTACTCGAATATTTACTTTAGACACTGCTTCTAGTATTATAACGATCTAACTCTTTGTTGCTTCTCACATTTCTCAGCACACGACGTCTGACACTTAGCCAGTAAAGGCAATATTATACGTCGGTATTCGTATCATCTTTTGCACGCCCATGCATATGGAAATATACAACTTTCTATAAAGGAAGTATTTTGTGATCTTAAGACAGCAATCAAGGTTTTTCACGCGTATAAATAAACGGTCGTATGGTACTGCGGTGACGCACCGGAATATAACACTCTACGTGCCGCTAGGTGGCAAACTGTCTTCAACGTGCCTTACCAGAACTGCAACCAAAAGATTGGCCAAGCTGTTCGACTATAAATATCTGTACACAAAGAGACTTAAAACTTATCTTTCTCATTTTTATGAAATATTATTTGTCTTTATGTACTGGTTGTAGAAATTACGTTGTTATTAAACTTGTTCTTTTACAAACGATCTACCTTTCTGGATTACCAAAGCCACTCGTCGGTAGTTCATGCAATTGTCCGCCTGGGAGGTGTGTGGCTGATAAATTAAACCCTACCACCCAGCGCGGCAGTGGTGACCCGGTTAGCATGCAACTCCTATGATCGGAATCTGCTGACAGAACTAAGAAACACCGGTAACAGGTATGTGTGTGTGTTTTTTCGTTGTCGGTGCGCTCAGGCTAACATTTGTACATTGTTGATTGTGGTTCGAATTATCTCGATATTTTTGTATACGTTTATTCAACTATATATATATATAGCGATGCCCACCGAAGGGGAAGATTCGAAAACATTTCACAAGGAAGTCCCAGAATTGGCTCACGTGTCCGCTAAAATTCCGCCAATTTGGAAGAATAACATTTCTATTTGGTTCGCGCAAGTAGAAGCAAACTTCCAGATTGCTAATATTTCGTCTGACCTCACAAAATTCAATACTCTGGTTGCTCATATTGATTCAGAAACACTTTCGTCAGTTACTGATGTTCTACTGAATCCCCCATTAACTGGCAAATATGAGGCGCTGAAGAAACGATTGCTGGAGGAATTTACTGATTCCCAATCCCAGCAAATTAGACGATTGCTTTCTGAGTTACAATTGGATGACAAAAAGCCATCTACATTGTTACGACAAATGCGGGAACTAGCAAAAACTGCCGTTTCTGAAGAATTTCTTCAGACAATTTGGCTAGAGCGACTCCCTGCGAACTTGCAAGCAATCTTGTCTGTTGCAACAGTAGAGTTGTCAGAGATGGCCCTACTTGCAGATAAAATTTGTGAGGTAAAAACAGACTACACGATGAACGCGGCAACGGTAAACGTAGCAAGTACCTCGACCGCTTGCGAAAAAAATGAAGTATTAATGTTGCAAAGAGCGGTAGAAATATTGACCAGAAAGGTGGAGGAATTGATCGTAAATTCGCGTTACAGAACATATCAAAGATATCGTCCCAATTCTCGAAATCGGAGTAGATCGCGAGAAAACCACGAAAACTCTCCCATTTGCTTTTATCACGAGCGTTTTGCAGAAAATGCTCACAAATGTCGGCCACCGTGTAAATTTGTCACCCAACAAAAAAACTAGATTCCGCTGCTACTCGGACCAACATAAGCGAAATTGAAGTAGCAGCTTCCCAAAATCGCTTGCTTGTCTTAGACAAATTAACTCAATTAAGGTTTCTAATAGATTCAGGTAGCGATATATCCTGCATTCCACCAACTAAAAATACTAAACTAAAGCGTTCTGATAAGTTCCTGTTTGCAGCAAATGGAAGTAAAATTCCAATATTTGGGCAACGGGTATTAAAAGTTAGTTTAGGATTACGTCGAAGCTTTAGTTGGACTTTCGTCATTGCAGATGTATCGACACCAATTATAGGTGCAGATTTTTTGGGAAATTTTAACTTGCTTGTTGATATAAGGCATAAGAAATTGATTGATGGCAGGACAAATTTATTTGCATTCGGGAAAGTGGAAAAAGCTTTGCAACCAGGAATTCGGTTGATATCTGACTCTTCAGAATACCTCGATATTTTAAAGACATTTCCTGACTTGTCGAGTTTTCGAGAGATTGCATAAGTATGGTCTGAGGATCAACGCATCAAAATGCGAGTACGGTCGACCAAAAGTAACGTTTTTAGGACACGAGATTTCTGCTGATGGCATAAAACCACTTTCTGGTAAGGTCGAGGCCATTCAAACTTTCCCTCGTCCAGATTGCCTCAGTAAATTAAGAAGGTATTTGGGTCTTTTGAATTTTTATCGCAGATTCATAAAAGGTGCTGCACAAATACTTGCCCCACTAACTGATCTTTTAAAAGGTTCTACTAGGAAAAACGACAAAACGAAAATCGTTTGGTCAGAGTCTCTGACAAAAGCGTTTGAGGACTCTAAAAATGCCCTTGCAACTGCGACGTTGTTGCATTTTCCTGGTAGAGACGAAAAATTGGTGTTAAGCTGTGACGCAAGTGACATGGCTATTGGTGCAACCTTAAATTCTAAAAGTACAACCCTGAAACCGTTAGCATTTTTTTCACATCGCCTTGACAAAACTCAACAAAAATACTCTAGTTTTGATAGAGAACTTTTGGCTATTTACGAGGCAGTAAAATTTTTTCGACACATGCTTGAAGCTAGACCGTGTGAAATAGTAACGGATCACAAGCCGATAATTTTTGCTTTTAAAAAGGCAAACGACAATTATTCCAAAAGACAGTCGCGTTGGTTGTCTTATATTTCCGAATTCACAACGGATATTAAGCATGTCTCGGGCGAATCTAATATTGCTGCCGACGCATTTTCGCGAATTGCCGACATTCGTATGCCAAACCCTCTTGATTATGAAGCTCTCGCTAAAAATCAGAAGGTAAATGAAGAGTTAAAAGAAATTCTAAATTCAAGTAACACGGCGTTAAATCTTAAACAAATAGCACTTCCCGATTCAAACGATCAAATTTATTGCGATTTGTCAACAAATAAAGCTCGTCCTTTCTTAACTAAAGGATTTAGGAAAGATGCATTTTTCACTTTGCACAATTTGGCGCATCCAGGAATTAATAAATCTTTGAACCTGGTCAAGAATCGATTCGTTTGGCCATCGATAAGCAAAGATTGCAGAGAATGGGCTCGTACTTGTTTAGATTGTCAGCGGGCAAAGATCACTAAACATATTAAGTCGGAACTCGGTCAATATCAATTGCCTTCGGATAGATTTCAACACTTAAATTGTGATATAATTGGTCCTCTGCCTGAATCGCAAGGTATGAGATACTGTCTCACGATAGTTGATAGGGCAACGCGTTGGCCTGAAGCGTATCCGATTAGCGACATGACCGCACAATCTGTTGCCCGTACACTCTTTTCGGAGTGGATCTCTCGTTTTGGGGTTCCCGAGATAATAACTTCGGATCAAGGACGCCAGTTTGAATCGAACCTTTTCAAAGAACTAACCAAGCTTCTCGGTATCACAAAAAGGCGAACTTCGCCATATAACCCGAAAGCAAATGGTTTAGTGGAAAACTGGCACAGACCACTAAAAAGTGCTATTAAATCTATTAGCTCTTGCAGGTGGACTGAGGCTCTTCCAGCGATCCTGATGGGATTTCGGGCAGCGATGAAGGATGATATCCAGGCAACCCCAGCGGAGTTGGTCTATGGCTCAACCATCCGTCTACCTGGAGAGTTCCTGGATGATTCCACTTTTATTCGTGATCCCTCGACATGGCTGGAACGGTTACGTCGCACTTTCCAGGACTTCCAACCCAAGCCAATGTCGTCTCATGGAAAGAAAGCCGTATTCATCCACAAAGACCTCGGATCCTGCACTCATGTCTTTGTAAGAGTGGACAGAGTTCGAAAACCCTTGCAACCGCCATATGAAGGACCCTACCCAGTGTTGGAGAGAAAGAAAGACTCGTACTTCAAGATTGAAGTGCGAGGCAAACCTGTCGTCATCCGCATCGACCGGTTGAAACCAGCCTTTATGCCACAGGACCTCGAACCCACAGACATCGAACCCTCAAGACTTCCTGGGAAAACTCGGTCTGGGAGAACTGTCCGTTTCGTCGACCGGTATCAAGCATAGCGTGCTCTTTCTTAGTTTGACCACTGAGGAGGGGGTACTGCTGTGACGCACCGGAATATAACACTCTACGTGCCGCTAGGTGGCAAACTGTCTTCAACGTGCCTTACCAGAACTGCAACCAAAAGATTGGCCAAGCTGTTCGACTATAAATATCTGTACACAAAGAGACTTAAAACTTATCTTTCTCATTTTTATGAAATATTATTTGTCTTTATGTACTGGTTGTAGAAATTACGTTGTTATTAAACTTGTTCTTTTACAAACGATCTACCTTTCTGGATTACCAAAGCCACTCGTCGGTAGTTCATGCAATTGTCCGCCTGGGAGGTGTGTGGCTGATAAATTAAACCCTACCACCCAGCGCGGCAGTACTTAAACTCTTATCGATGTTATGAGTTAACCCCTAGAAGTGCACATATTCTTTTTAGAGACTTATCAAACTTATAAATATATTCATAGACTCAGAAAAGTAATATTAGCATTCCAAATAACTTATTCAATCGAGATAGAACTGATTCAATTGAAGAAAAGCACACCAGTTTTCCTCGAATTTTATGTTAGATGTTGAAGATTAGTTGTTGTGTGACCTATATAATTCCACATAAAATGGCTAAAACAAACTATTCACATAAAAAAACACGACAGCCCACTACCGAAAATTGAATGTCAAAATATTTGATCAATCATTTGGAAGAGCTCGCTGTAAGTGACAAATTCCTTGAAACATTGGCGCCAACTCGAAGAAAATTCTGGTAGTACAGGAATGAGGGTCTTGTGTCATCAGTAAATTCATGTAAATTAGAACGAGTTTTCAAAATAAAATACTGTCCATTTCACAACCTATATTGCCTTGACGTTGCATGATTACCCCTACTAATTTTTCTTATAGAGAAAAATTCACTCTATTCACTTTTTGCGAGAAAACTAAGCTTATCAGAAATTAAAGGTTACCCCCTTATTCACTAATATGTGTTTTTAGTTGAAGTTACTTAAAACTACAAGTTAACTTCCATCAATAAAATTGACGGTTAGACCTTTGTAAGTAATACAAAATAAAGAATGATTTTAATACAAATTCTTTTTCGTCCACACTTTTGAGATTGGGTGAGGTAGATAATTAAGAGCACAAATATTCAAAGTTCGCATTTAACCCAATTACTACTCCTCTAATAATTTTAAAACTTTTATATATTTTTATCACCTTGCCGTACACTACCAGACCCATTAATACTATGTTTACACTCTTATTTCCTTGAACTCCCTATTGAATTAACAAAAAGTATTTCCGATACGATTTCAGTAGGTCACACTCCCTTCATATGATGGGCAAACACTTAAACATGAAATGTTTTCATGCTTGCAATGAAATAGCTTTGTGTGAGTGAGGCACAAGAGCTTATAATTTCATTCATGATCTTCATTTGTATACACTACTCCAATGCCAAATTTCTAAGCGCCTAAGCAGTAAAATGTATCGATAAGGGTCCTTCAAGAAATTCCAGGAGATGATACCTCCTACTTTAATCATAGATACATTTTATATTTAGTGGACACACTTGCCCTACCCCAGTCTACCTAAATTGTTCTTACTAATTCAAATTAGTTTTACTGCTAGACCCTCCAGGAGGTTTCGACGAGATATTTTGTCCAACATGATCTGGTCAAGTGCTTTGACGAGGTATCTCGTCAAAACAATTCTGATTTATTAATCGATGGGGAAAGATCCAAGAAGGAAAAGAAATTGTCTATTGCACAGAACTGGTGGCAATTTGTAACAGGTTTTGTTTATCAGGATGAACTGCATGGCAGTTTTCGTGAAGAATATAAATCACCAAGAGGATTATGACAAGGGCTATTTAACTCTCTTGGTGGTCAACTGTTGGCAATTTGTAACAGGTTTTGCCTGGCAGGATGGATTTGCAGGGCAGTTTTCGAGAAGAATATAAATCAACAAGAGGATTATAACAAGGGCTATTTAACTCTCCTGGTGGTAAACTGGTGGCAATGTGTAACAGGTTTTGTATGGCAGGATGTATTTGCAGGGCAGTTTTTGAGAAGAATATAAATCAACAAGAGGGGATTATAACAAGGGCTATTTAACTCTCCTGGTGGTAAACTGGTGGCAATGTGTAACAGGTTTTGTATGGCAGGATGTATTTGCAGGGCATTTTTCGAAAAGAATATAAATCACCAAGAGGATTATTACAAGTGCTATTTAACTCTCTTGGTGGTTGTCTAGACGAGGTAACTCGTTATTAGAAAAACTAACCAGATCTTGATGGACGAGATACATCGTCAGAGATATATCGCAAAAGCGATTTTATTACCAAACCTGACCTGATATTGATCCAGTCGTCATTAAAAAATCTACATTATATTGGTGATGAAATATCTCGTCATTAGGTAAATTGGTCAGATCTTGATAGACAAGATATCTCTAGAAAACTCGGAGGGTTATAAACTATTCTAAAGAAAGATTAAGAATTATTTATCTGATCACACAAACCGAGCATTCATCGAGGAACGAGTGAAGAAGAGAAACGTAATGAGGTTTTTCAGTTCTGGTTTTCAGGTTTTGGGAAGCGCGAAGGGCGGCTTGAACTGAAATTTATAATTCCTACCTGGCATTTTGATGGTATGCCTGTAGTAATCTTCAACTGTGGGTCTGTAGGTTGTAGTGAAGAATCCTTCTAAATACTGCACCACGAGCGAAGTTTTGCCGACTCCACCTGGTCCAAGCACAACCAGTTTGTTTTCTCTAGATCCTCCCATCTGTGGGGCTGCTGTTGCCGTGATGACGATGGGTCAAACGTCTCCTGCGAGACGTCTTCCGCGGTTAAGGACTTGCAACCAAGTGCTACGATGCTCGTAATACACCTATTGTTCGTTGCGACCACGTCGATTCTTTCCTTGTCCCGTGCAAAGAATCCTCTTCAACAACCTGAAAAGTATTAGCTACATTAGTAAATTATAAAACTAGGTCAACAAGACAGACACCGAAAAAAATGGATATACACACAAGAAAAGTTTGAGACACAGAAGTGAGAAATACACTCACAGAAAATACAGAAATCAAACACGACCTGTCTACGACTCACAGACTGCTAGTGGAGTTGGAAAACTCACCAAGCTGCTATGAAAATTAGGTTGGTAAGTTAGTTAAATTGACTTGGTAGAGGTGCTACACAATGGGCTACTGGTGACGATCTAGGATAAATACTGAAGGACCTGTGGATGACAATTCGTAAAGTCAAACAACGGTCTAATGACGAGGTCGAAACCTGAGCTGACACCACATTCTCCAAACTTCCAATCATATCCAAAACTAAGACATTCGTAGCCACTACGGAAATAACTTGCACCAGCCTCCAGGTACACGATGGTCTTTGGCTGCATATAGTTTCGAATTCACAACTCTCCGGGCCGAAATACCGGTCTGGTGGTTAAGATGTTAGCCTCTAGATTGGAAGCCTCCTCGTTCGAATCCGGGTCAGTGCATGGATGTTTGTAAGCGTACTGTGTAAAGGCGGGTCTTGCAACTTGAATTTGTCGTGTCCGAAAGTTCTCACGTAGAGTTGGTGTGGAAATTCGGAGAGTGGGGTGCCAGTTCAGGCGTTGCATCGCTATCTGACCGCGGTTAAAAATTATGTGGTGTTGCACTCGGATTTTTCCCTTAAGGAATTTATCGCGGACTGTCGTCAATGGCCTTTTGTGTTGCTCTAGTACGACGTTAAAAAATTTACCACAACTCTCCGGTTTCTAATCCGCGACTCTTCCAACTGGCTTACTGCGGTCCAAGGTAGCTTGTTGAATTTACGTCACAATACAACAGGTTATTGGCACTGAGGCAACGCAACGGACCATTGGTAATTCAACGGGCTATAAAATATTTTCATTCCGTCTTATTTTTTTGTTTACCCTGAAAACATCATGCCACAAATAACAAGACTTATGCACGTTTCTATTTTTAAAGTAAGGCATTTCGTACTTCCAATCCTCAACGATGTATAGTTCTTCTCAGTACCTAATTCAACATTATTGTTCATTCAACCCGTCCTTAGTCGTGTTGAATTGGTCAACTGTGGATTGACAAAGTGACAGGAATAATTATATTTCTCCTTTTTAGGAAAAAATAAAAACATAATTTTAGTACCAGAAAAATAATTTTTTAAATGTTTTCCAACATTTTTATAATCTTTACAACTGGACTCAAATCATATACCCTATACCCATACCCATACCCATACTCATTTTGCATATATACATCGCACTTCTATAGTATGACAAAACAACGAAAGTTGACATACAATGACTACAACAATAGTAGGTTTAAATTTGAGATAAAATGAATGCTTCTTTTAAGTTCGTTTCCTTACCTTAATTCAATTTCTAAAAGTGGCGAAAATACGGTGTGAATACTCTAGCACTAGTATTTTTCATAATAATATTTTTTACTTGTGGTACTTTTATGCACCATGACTGCAACATTTTGTAATTTCACCTACTTCACACGAACAAAAACCAGCAACAATTTAATTTGACAAGATATTCATGACTAGTTTTTATTTAAAAGGGATTATAATTTTTTCTTGACAGCTCAATTTACGTGCAATAACAACAGACCTTTTTTAAAATCGAATGTTTTCAGTACAGACACAGAAAAAGTAACCGACTACTTTTTTTCTAAAAATGGCACGTCAATATGACAGCGTTATTTAGAAAAATAGAAAATCGCTGTTTAAAACAAGTTTTTAACAGATATAATTAGGTTCTTCATAGCAGCTTCAACACATCCGGTAAGCAATCTTGATCCTTTGTGACTAAAGAAATTCTAATATTTCAGGTGTTCTAGTTCGGATTTTTTCTAACGTTAATATTATTTCTCGACAAGTAATTGATTTCCAGCTGTAGTAGTAAAACAATCAAATTAATCACAATGTTTAATTAACTTCACAGTTTTTCTAACGCTGCCTAATTAGGTTGATTTAAGTGTGCGGATTCTGAATTTTTAGTGTAAAACTCTTAAAAATGTAATAAAATTACTTTAAATATTCTATTCACTAAGTTAAGATAAGTGCTTTGAGCAAACATAATAATTCATAGAAAGGAGAGTTTCTTTGTACATTGAATATTTTGGACCCATTTCAAGTTTTCTATCCGTTCTGGACCCTTCTGATGGCAAATCCGCCTCTTGAACGTTTGGTGTTTGTCTGTCCATCTGTCTGTATGTATGTGCCCTATATACATCCACACGGTTTAATATATTTTCATGAAACTTTGCATAATGTGAGTACTAATCTTAATTTAGCGACTGAACGTGTCTACTTCCGTCTTTCTAGAGTATGTTCGATTTTGGGTTTGTGTGTTTGTACAGGCATCACATGAATTTTATTCCAGATATTTGATTGCAATGTACTTAATTTTATACATTATATATTAGTTTAGTTGAATGCAATATTAATCATTTATTTATTGTTGTATTTAGATAAGTTTCATACTAAAACACCTGAGTAATAAAACTTAAATCAGCCATAATTTGGTAGTTTTGGAAAAACTGGAATGTATATTGAGTATTACGATTACTTGGATTGCTTTACCAGCACTGCTAAAAAAGCAATTATTTTTCCAAAAATTATTTTTTTAAAGGAATTTTAGTTCTGATACTTCAGTTATTTTGAGTCTTAATTTTGTTCTTTGCGCAATGTAAACAATGTCCGAAAATTTGGGACAGACGATACTTTTTAACGAATGCGGAAGAAACGGAAACTCGTGTGGGTTGATACAGTGATATTTTCTGTTTCTGTAACTCTGAAATAATATCCAATATCTAAATTTTGTGCTTTTTCTAGTTGTAAGTGGCAAATGTGCCTGTTCGATAAAAAAGAATCACGACTTAATATCAGTAAAACTGTTTCCCCGACTATTTTTTATTGTTTTATTTCGCTGTTTTCTTTTGTTTTCTGCTTTAAATATTTATTACTTTAATAAATTGTATTCCCTGTTCATCACACTCAACACAATTACAAAGAATTCGAATTAAAGTGGCGGGTGAGAATAAAGAAAATTTTAAGTGTAATTATGCCGTTATTGAAAAAATGATGTCTTTATTGGAAGAATAATAATGTTTAAAAAATCGGAATTAAAACTTTCTTTACATAAAAAATTATTTCTCATAGTGACAGGAGAAGATTACGAAATTCCAAAATATCTCATACTGGATGCAAGAGATATTTTGACTTGTTTGTTTTGTTGACTATGAGAGCGTGAGCACTCGCCGTAAATCCTTTTTATTAATTGAGGTAAAAATGAAAAAAACTTAAGGTATCTCCCTCAAAATAGTCTTTCGTAGAAGTAACCTTAGTGTCACTTTTCTTCATTTTGTAGTTTTGTCATATAGCGAGGGTGCTATGTATGTGAAATGTATTTTATAAAATATATGCATGTGTAGGATTTGTGTCCAAAGGAAGTTGTAGAAATTCTAAAGATGGATTAAAGTGTTAAAATATTATTTTATTCATCGAAACACGTGTCATAAAATATTTATCTCTAATCTAGAGTAAACCAATTCAAACCGAGTAAGGTCGGTTATTTTATTAGTAGTAAATAAACTTTTTTGATGTTATAATTACACCAACATACAAACGTAAAAACATACATACGGCGGGGAGGCAGGCAGACTAACGCTGCTAATTTCAGTCACTAAGCTAATGTAAGTATCCAAAGTATCCAAAATGTCACGAAAATATATCCATCCTTTTAGGAGCATTAAAAAATATTTGACGATCTGTCTGTCGATCGATCTGTCTAAAATTAAAAACATACATATGGCAGGGAGGCAGGCAGACTAACGCTTCTAATTTCCGTCACTAAGCTAATGTAAATGTACAAAGTATCCAAAATGTCATGAAAATATATCCATCCTTTAAGTAGCATTAAAAAATATTTGACGATCTGTCTGTACAAATTAGTTTCGTTGAAATATGTAAAGTATTCTTTATGAGCGTGTTTCGATACGTTCACAATTACTCGTCAAAAGAACTTTTTGCTTTACGTGGTTTTTAATTACTGATGAGTTGAAAGACTTCTTTCTATCAAGTATTGTCTGCTTATTATTGATCCTTTGAATTTTGTTTCTTTTCACCAATGCTGCGTTTTTACTCCTCATATAAAACTAATTTAAGAGAGGAGATATTATCCCTTTATTAAAGTTAATGCGGAGATTATGGATCAAAATAAAAGCAGCTAAAACAAATTTTTGATTAAAAACTCTACGGCACTTTTAAATTTTGGTAGATCCGAAAAATAGAATACTGAATAGGAGTTTTCTAAAAATTGCTACTCGTTATTGTTGATGAAAATGGTTCAAGATTTGTAAGAAAAGCAAACATACTTTTTAACATCATATGAGTGCACTATCAGTGCAGAAATAATCATTTAAAAAACTGATAAAATGTTGAAATAAGGCTTATGAAACAAAAGTAAAAGAACTTCGCACAAAATATTAATATTTTGTTTAAATATACGAAACGGTTAAATACCTGTCAGAAACTTGTGGTGAACTGAATCAGAATCTTGATCGAACTGTCACACCATCATATCGTCTTATATATTGTAAAACAAGCCGCTGCTCAACTTTATTTTATTTACCCATTAACCTCTTCTTCATTTATATACATCTTATTGATTGCATTGTTAAACTTCTAAGAAAGTTTTATCTGGAGCCCCCCTGATATATGATTACTAAGATATATTTACTACCTCCACGAATTCTTGTTCCACACATGATCACGTAAATATAAATTAGTAATATCGAAATCACGTTTCACGGAACCCTGGAGTTCAGTGTTACAATTTCAACAACCTCCCTTCTAAATTTTTTTTTCGTTATCAGTTTATATTTAAATTATTTAAATATATAGTTATTTAAATATATATCAGTTATATTTAAATAGCAGTGTTGCATAAGGGCAACCCATAAGCAACTGCACTCCACGTATTGAATTTAAATCGTGCAGTATATATTATTTGTGAAATTTTGGTTTATAACAAAAAACAATATTACTGCAGCAAAGGTATTTAAAAAACGTAAATAAAGTTATCCATAAACTGTAAATTTTGATCAAAATGAATTTATTTTATCTTGAAATTAAAAACAAATGCCAGTGGTTTACTTTTTATTCCAGAGTTTTAAAGAAATAAAATTTAGAGCGTAGGTTTCCGGACGTCTAGAAAGTTTCAAGACGAAAGTTTGAACGAGTGAGATTCTATTGGACTGTTGTTTGAAACAATTTTTGTTGTTATTACCGCCAGAAGCAATCTTATTCAAAGCATATCCACTGAGTGCTCTATAATCGATATTTTATAATGTTTTAAGCTAAAAGTTTCGAAAACTTTTGGTTTTCTAAGTAGTTAACCTACCTAAGTAAAGATGAATCTTCTCAAGTTCCTTTAAATTACGATTTTTACAAACAGACCATAATATTTTCACATAAGATAATTAAAAATCCGAAAGAGGAAACTTCAAAGGTTCATTAAAAGAAAAATGGGAAATACAGCACAAAGTAAAGCAAAAGTGAAACCATAAACAAATAATAATTAACATTATTTAGACTAACAAACATCTTTCGATGCTTTATGATTTTCGTAACAAGACTCTTCTTTTAAGTTGTAGGATACCAATATTAAAAATTAAATGTATATATTTTAATGCAAAAATAGGGAAAATATCGACTACGGCATTCTTGAACCTGGAACTCCTTTTCTTAAAAAATTGTTTATCGTTTGTACAGTTCGCCATATGACAATATTATTCAAATCTAAATCTAACAATACTCATGTTGTTACAAAACCACGGATTACTCTTACACGTTTTTTGTCAATCCATTTAGTGGAGCTATGAATAATTCTATTTTGATGATTCACACACACACACAGTCAACTCTAATTTTAACAAACTCCTATTTCCAAACCCACACAATTTGACGATCTATCAAGAAGCTGCATCAAAAAAAATAAAAGTAAAATTTGAATTTCCTGTAACAAACTTTTCTTGGCCTCTTGGTGTTGTGAAAAGAGAAGCTAATTATAACTTTTAACTTCGTCATTTTACGATAAAGACTGGATACTGTTCAATCCTTCCTATTAAGCTTAATAAAGATTTAGTTGCACTCTGAAAGAATGTCTGTTAGTAAGGTGAAAGACTGGGGTGTCTGCGTCCCCGAAGCAAATTTTGAAGCTTTTTAGTCCCAGGAACAAACGTGGTAAGCAAACCTGAGTAGTTGAGGGAGATTTTGCAAGTGTTTTAAATGGTAAAGGAGTAACATGTTTCTAATTCAAAAGACTGGAAATGAAAGCCAGAGGAGAAACCGTGACTAACAAGACTTGGAGAAACTTAAAAGCGAGTTAAATATTGATCTTTGTATTTCGTAGAACGATAGTAAAGTGGAAAACACGACTAAATGCCTTTTAAAAGTATTCTGTCTCTAATATTGAAGATCGGAATATTTTTTTAGTTCAGTATTGACAGACTGAACTCCTCTATAAGGTAATGAAAGCTACCATACCCATTCAAGATGCAAAAGCGAAATATCATGCTAATTAGGTTACGGTGTATTAGAGAATGTATTATATATATATATATATATATATATATATATATACATGATTATGTAAAAAGATGGAAACAAAATTTATTTTCGTCACTTTATGACGTCACATTAGGTTCATTAATAAAATCAGGCATAAGTCCAAACAAAACATATTTAAATAAAGGATGTGACCACTTTGAACCTTCACACCAACTGCAAAACGATTTTCCATGCTTCCAATGAGCTGATCAACCGTCGCAGATGCGAGCAATGACCATTCCTTAATAAGAGTAGTTTCCAACTATCTGACACTGGTTGGAGTAGGCAAACATGCAGAGACAGCACGCCCGAGGGCATCCCAAATGTTTTCAATCGGATTAAAGTCGGGGGAATACGCCGGCCACTCCATACGTGAAATGCCTTCTCTTTCCAGGAACTCGTCAACGATGTTGACTTGATGGAGGCGTGCATTACCTTCCATAAGCAGAAAATACGGACCAACTGCTGCAACTTATCCCGATGGGCTGTAAGCCCGAGTACCACGTGTTTGTGTTCCACAACCCGCCAAACCAGAGGGGCAAAATTGAAGTTCCATTACATCCACGTCATTTCGACAGTCTCAGATTGGTGGGGGCATCGTCCTATTCACGGACGATTCCATACTTGCCCTGGATTCAGATGATAAGCGTGTAAGGGTCTGAAGAGAATGAGGCACACGCAATCAGACCAACGACATCATCGAACATCACGCATTCAGATGTGGCAGAATCATGGTGTGTTTAGAGGGGGGGTAGGTCTGGAATTGCACTGAGTTCCACGTCTTCAAAGGTGGTTTTACGACGGCTGAGCGGTAAAGGGATAAAGTCCTGAACAACACTGTCAGACTAAGATGCAGCAGTTGATCCTGATTTCCTCCTTATAGACAAAAAAAAACCGTACCCATTGAGACAATATCGTTGACGAGTACCTGGAAACTGTGGGCATTTCTCGTACGGAGTGGCCGACGTGTTCCCTCGACCTGAATCCCAATGAAATACTTTGGTATGCCCAAGGACGGTCTCTATCTCTGCATGTTTACTTCCTCTAGCCAGTCTCAGAGAGTTGGAATCTGCCCTAATGGAGGAATGGACATTGCTCGTATTTGAGATGGTTTATCACCTCATTGAAAGATTGGAAAATTGTTGTAAAGTTTGTGTGACGGTCCGAGGTAGTCACATCCCGAACAAATGTAAGTTTTGTTTGGCTTCAAACATAATTTTGTTAATGGCCCAAATGTGACGTCATCATATAACTTATTAAAATTAAATATTTTTTTCATCTTTGTACATAATTCTTGTTTTTTATAATGCATAAACTCATTTCCTGCCTTCATACGCAATTTTGTGTTAATAAAAGCTTAATTTTGCATTTTTGTTGATTTTACCGTCGCATGCTTAACTTTTGAAGGCCACAATGTATATAGCAAAATTGTAACACACCATCCGAAATTGTTGAGTTTAGGTTATTTTATTAAATTTGTTTCAGCAAGCATGATGTATCGATAAACACAAATTATATTAAAAGTTACATGAGTACCATGATTTGTAATCAATATTTTAATTCATCAATAAAATTAATGTGGTACAAATTAGAGTAAATTTTCTGTATTATTTTAATACATTACTTTTTATATTTTAATACATAAATTTGAATTAATACATGAATTTGAAAGAATTGCTGAGCCTTTGTGGAATGATGTCAACATTTCAACCCACGCATATTTGGACACCCACTGGGTCTGAATCCATGCAATTTTTTTGCTGTGGGGTGTAATGTCGCTTCACTGGTCCATGAGTTCTACAGGTCAAAAAATATTGATTGGAAATCTGAGTGCAAAACTACTCTATAAGTTCATCACTTTTGCAGAAAAAATATACATTGAAATATAATATGTAACATTGAAATAATATTAAAATACAAAAGGGATATTTATAATAATTTCAAAATAGACTTTTTAGTAGTTACTTGCACTATATATGACATATTATGTATGTGAAATGGATTATATCGATGTAGGAAGAAATTTTAAATGTCAGTATTTGTTCCAAGGAAACCTTACTTCATAAAACACGCGAAAGTGGGGATAAAAAGCAATCTGAAGAGTAGCTGCATTCAAAAAATTATAGTGTCGATCGTCATGCACTACGGAAAATATTGTATCTCTCTATATTAAAAAAAAGTTACCGCCGCCGCCGCCGCCGAAGAATTGAAATTTTTGTTGTTTAGCTCCATTCTTAGACGGTTTCCCGAGAAAGTACTGATCGGAAAAATATGAAATTAACATGCTTTGTTCTTCATCGTATTCCCTGGATAATTATTAGGATTTTTTTCCGATGCGACTATTAGTTTAGGTTTTATTAAGTGTTAAAGTTGAAGAAGTGAAATTTCTTCCGCGAGTGAGCAAAACACATTCAAAATTTCAGTCTTTAGTCGTGAGTTTTTTTTTAAGAGTACCTCTCAACGTAAATTTTTGCAGATCGTCGAGTTTTTTTTGAAATTTAAATGTGGTTCTTGGTAATATTTTTTTGAAATTCGGGAAAAATCGGGACATTTTTGTTACTTTTTTTTAAAACTGCCGTATCTATATCTAATTACTATTAGTTTTTAATTTTTAAAATATCGCAGTATACCTCAGAATATACTCTTTCTTACGGTACTATTATTTTTGAAATCGGTTAATAATTAAATTGGATGCGATCAAAAGTTCGTGATACAAAATTCGGAATCTTCGGATATTTTCGCTACGTTTTGTTAAAACCGTTATGTCTACGGCAAAAACCATTATTTTTTAAATTTGAGAACATCACTGAATACACTACATTACACTCTTTCTTATGGTACAATTATTTTTCAAATTGGTTAATAAACAAAATCGATGCAATTAAAAGTAGGTCATACAATTTTCGGAACTTTCAGATCGTAACTTCCGATACAAAACTAAAATGGTCATATCTATATAGTATTACTGTTAGTTTTTAATTTTAAAAATATTGCAGTATACCTCACAATGTACTCTTTCTTACGGTATAATTATTTTTAAAATTGGTTCATAAATAAATTCGATGCAATCAAAAGTTGGTGACACAAATTTCGTATTTTTCAGTTCGCATAGCTGGTTCCGCAAACAGCAGTGGGTTGCATTTTCTACTATCGGGTTTGCCAGATATCAAATTTATCGTAGCAACAATTGCCATAAAAACGATTTCTTTTTATTTGGCGAGGAAAAAGGCTCGCTTTTTTCCCTTTGTTCTCAAGACAGTTTACCGACAAAGTACAATCGTAAAGTTTTGATATTAACGCTGTTTACTTAAAATTGTACAGGGAACAAGATACAGAAGATTTTTTACTGATGCGGCTATTTGTTTAGGATGCATTAAGTGTTAAAGCAAAAAAAAGTGAAATCAATTGCGAAAGAAGTATTGGTTTGAGAAAGCAAACCAAACGGGATTGCGTAGCAATCCCCGGGGTCGGCGAGCGTAAGCGAGCAGGGCGCGAAGCCCTCGCTGTGACGTCATGTACCGGAAAGTGAAATCAGCATAATACGAATTATTCAGATAGTTTCACTCTGTGAAAGGAATGTTGGTTTGCGAAGCAAACCAAATGACATCTGTGAAAGGAGTGTTGGTTTGCGAAGCAAACCAAATGGGATTGCGCAGCAATCCCCGGGGGTTGGCGAGCGTAAGCGAGCAGGGGGCGGAGCCCTCTAGTAATTAAAAAAAACATTATTGTTGTAGTGTGTAATCTGTCCATGAGTGGCAACTGCTTGTTCCGTTCTATGGCAGTTACATTAAAGTGTTTTTGATATTTCGGAATAGATCAACAAACTTATGTATTCTTAGGAACTTTTTGATCGAGAAGCAGGAACAGAAACTTGTCTGATGTCAAAAAGTGTAAATATTATATGTATATGAGTCATGGTTAACCTTTACTCGTCATGAGAGATATTTTCAGTGTAAACAAATAAACCAGAGCAAAAGTTAAGATTTTACTTCCGCGAACCAAGTCCCCTCTCATGATACATATCGGAGATATCTTGAAATGTTTGTCGTCATTTTTTGTGACTTTGGGGTTTAATCTAACTGGTGTTGTCAATTGTCATGTATCAATTCGTTCTTTGGAATTTTTACTGGCGAAATTTTGAAATAATGTTCGAAAGGTAAGCAAACTAACATCGCGTTCAGAATATGCACAATATACATTGTGCATTAAAAACATATCGCCAAGGAAACGCTGCCTCCACCACATTTCGCTCGACAAAACATATCTCTTAGCGATTCTATTACACTTTTCTATATTTTCGCATACCCTATTTTTAACCCTATTACGGCAGCATTTTAGGTTGCAAGAAATATACGGTACAAAGATAAAGGATTCTAACAATTCCGATCAGCATAAATATTAATGTAATAATATAATTATAATGTCAAAAGGATCTTAACAATTCCGATCAGCATAAATATTAATGTAATAATATAGATATATACAGACAAAAAGTCCTTATTTTTTCCAAATTAAGTAGACCTTTTGGATTCAATGATGACTTGAATTTTACACCCTTGCTCGTGGCAGCTTAAGTAATATTTATATAGACTAGATTTAAAAATGCCAAGCCTTACCCACAAAGCTATTCAGTTGCAGTGGAAAAGGTATAACTATTCTCCATACACAAATATAATATGGAATACTTTTCTATTCACAAATAAAGAAACGTAAATCATGCAATTCAATAACAGTAGTTTCGTCTTAAATACAACATATCTTTCTTTCAAGGAAAATATTTAACATGTGTTTGAACAAATGCTAAAAAATCCTGGTAATGGATTTGTCAATATTTTCCATCGCATGGAAGGTTTATCACTGTCCGTTTTCGGTAAATATTTCAACACAACTTTAATGCTTAAAAGTGCTTTCTGAAAAATAACATTGGGTACTCTAAACATTTTAAAAGTCTATACATCAACAAATATGAAACTCTAGTCAGCGAACAAGTATTATGCAGTGTTGGACTCATACTTCGGGAGGAGAATACATACAGCAAAATAGCGATGAACATATCGTCATTTTGGTTTTAAAAAAACCCGAGTTCAGTCTTAAAATCAAATTTTTCCAGGACAGATGATAATGCAAGATACCAAACTGTAGACCAGGTATAGGATACGAAGTTTAAAAATCTTTTATGTAAAGCAAATTTAGTTTTAATTTTCTCTTGAGTTTCCGAAAGCTATATAAAAGCGAATTAATCATTTCATGAGGGAAAAATTAATTATTTGTGTAAATTTTTTAAATACAAAAAAATACAATTTATTCTTTGGAGATTTTTAAAAAAAAAAGCGTACTTGTAACCAAATAATGTTAAAACCTCAAAACAAAATTGGACTTATATGGTAGTAAAACTTAGACACACTTAAAATATTCTGGTGTGCTTCCAGGGTAAATAACTACCATTTAAGGTTGATTCCGATTAAAGAACATACAAAAGCCGTAAAATTCTGTTGGATAATAAAAATAGTATAAGAGGAAACTATACTATAGATTTATTTGATATTGGTAACGAAATTTGAAAATTTTTATACACACAGGTTGTTAATGTTATTTTTTTTACCCATGATATTATTTTTTACGTGAGAAATGTAGGACATATCCATCAATATCTGTATTTCAGAATAATACAGACTTCGATCTATCATAAGCAAATAAAAAAAATCTACTTAGCAACTTTGCAGAGTTCAAAATTATTACTGTAAAACTAATCTGATTTTCGAGTTTTGTTAAGGATATTTTTGTGTGTTAGATTTATATTTCACCACAAAACAGTTTTAAATTGTATTTATACGACATAGTTATAGTTGCTGTTTATAAAATCTTTCCTATTTCAACTAAGAAAAACAATTTTCTGTTCCTAAATTGCACTTCAGAAGTTTTGCAAGAAAATTTCCAGTTTTAGTAATACGTCAAGGACTTTTAGAAACGAAGGCATTGATATAAAAAAACTATACGCAGGAGTTTATAAGAAAATGTCAATCTATACGAACACGTGGGTAACAATACTATAAAGTGCGCATCGTGTGGGGAAGGCAAGGTAATTTTAATTAACGTCGTAATAGAGCAACACAACGAGCTATTGACGACGGTCCGGGATCAATGCCCTAAGGGATAGATCCGAGGACAACACCAAGTAATTTTGAACCACGGTCAGATGACGAGGCAACACCGGAGACAACACACTCCAAACTTTCGCACCAACCCAACTTGAGGACTTTCGGTCACGACAGATTTAAGGTGCACCTGCCGCCTCTACACCATACGTTTACAAACATCCCAGCACTTAGCCGGATTCGAACCAGAAACCTTCCGATCTAGAGGTTAACACCTTAACCACCAGACCGGTTGGTCGGCAATATGAAGAAGGAAAATATAAATAGTATATGCGACTCTATTAAAAATTTATTTGACAATTTTTTCTTGAAACACTGAAATTTAGTTATATATTTCTTCGTTTCAGGGAACTGTATATAAATGCCAATTAATCCTTTTAGGAGAGAAAACACTTGATTCTTACATTTTTTACCTTTAAAAACTGACTCACTTATACTATCAAAAGAAAAACACTTTAATTAGTTGGTGCGATAACTTGATTGTTACATCAATACTGCCAATAAAGCAATTTTTTACAGAATTTAAATTCTAATTCTATTTTACTTTTAGAAACTTAAATAACTTATGAGCATTTGGGACAGATGATATAGAGAATAAAACATACACGTTTGCACTAGGACAATGTAGAAATTAATTACTTTTGTCAATACTGCAAAAGTTCGTTCGAATTCAGTAAAGTTGTTCGAATTCAATCAAAGAACATCCTTTACAAGGTGTGCTGCAGGCGTTAAATCTGTAGTGGCCGCGAATGTCCTCACGTTGGCATACTCCGACAGTATAGAGAGTGGGGTTCCAGTTCAGGCGTGACCTC
Source organism: Metellina segmentata (assembly GCA_947359465.1). NCBI lineage: Eukaryota > Metazoa > Arthropoda > Arachnida > Araneae > Tetragnathidae > Metellina > Metellina segmentata. The sequence continues at coordinate 59,948,166 of OX375878.1, read as the reverse complement.
GTCATCTGACCTTTCCTTTCGGATTCGATCCTGTACCATCGCGAATAGCCCATTGTGTTGATCCAGTGCGACGTTAATGAAATTCCTAAATCCAGACCTAAACTCATATGTAGTAGGTATTTTAAATAACGTCGCACTGGAGTAACACAGTGGGCTATTGGTGAAGGTCAGTGATTAATCCCAAAATGGAAAATTCGACGACAAGAACACGTAAATTTGGAACCACGGTCAGACGACGAGGTCACACCTGAGCAGGCTCCCCACTCTCCAAACTTCCACACACCACGCCAACGTGAAGACATCCAAGTCTTCAACAGTTTTAACGTGCACCAGCCCCCTTTGTATACGACGGCATTTGATTGGATTCGAACTCGCAAAACTTCAGTTGCTAATCTGTTACTCTTCCAACCAGGCTACCTTGGGTCTAACACTCTAAGAGGAGTATGCAACGAGTATGTAACTAAGTTTCCGAGTGTGGATCAGAAATCGCATTTGAGCTCGTGTTCTATAATAAATGTCAAAAATGTGTTCCATAATAATGTCTATAATAAATGTGTACTAAGTAAAGATAAGTTTTTTCGAAAGGATATCTTTCTCCATTAGTTATTTATTCAATGTATTGTGATTCCAGCATTTATATAAATAAGAATGGAGTGTTTGTTTGTACATTGAATATTTTGGACCAATTTCAAGTTTTCTATTTGTGTGTTTGTACAGGCATCACATGAATTTTATTCCAGTTATTTTATTACAATATGCTTCATTTTATACATTACAGGTGACCCTCCTATAACACGGTCAATATTTTTCCAAATTTTTTTTTTTTTTTATGGAATTTCAGCTCTGATACTTCATTTATTTCAAGTCTTATTTATGTTCTTTGAGCAACTTAAACGATTTCCGAATATATTTGGAACAGACGATATTTTTCAATAAACGGGAATGAAACGTAAACTCGTGTTGGTTGATTGTGTGCAGTGATATTTTCTGTTTCTTTCGCTCTAAATTAATTTCGCATTTCTAAATTTTTTAGTTCTGAGTTGTAGCAACTACGAGATATTTTAATTTTTAAATTTTTTTATTTGGTTTTCAATACTTTTTGAAGAATTTGTAAATGTGCAAATTATTTATTACCAGCACTTTTAATTGAAACAGGGTTATATTTTGTACTTTATAATGATAGTAATTGTAATATTTTCTTCTTCTTAATAATTTTTATGATACATACCAGAAAAATACAAATTCGAAACTGTATAACTTACAGTTTTTAAATTTCTTAAAAGATCTTTCACAGTAATTTTTTCACTTCATTTTAACTTTTGTAGCTATGTTTGAAAAGTGCATAAAACCAACTGACGCGCGTAAATTTAAAAAAAAAATAATAAAAAATCCTGAATAATCCCACACTTTGGACACCAGTAAGTATCAACAGAATTTAAATGTTCACCACATTATACATCTGAAGTTATTAAAATGTGCAACCAGAGACTGTTACGTGTGCAAATAGCTACACAGAATGGCATCTGTTACACTTAAATCCATATCAGACTGGGCGACTTTTCACGCTTCGATGATCGTAGTATTGCCTTAAATGAGGCATGGATTCCCGTTTTAGAGGTGATATAATGATTGAAAGTCTTAGAGCATGGTAAAATCGATAACATGTATAAGTTAGCCAGTTACCTGTTCAACACGCGAAACTAAATCTATTAATGGCAGAGGGTCCGAATTGCAAATATCCCCTTACACGGAATGGAACTCAGGGAATCACAGATGTGGATTTGAAATCAATTGTTTGGCTCACTACCGAGATTGTCCGATTCCTCAGAAGCTCGGGGAATTGTATAATTTATCAAGCACTCCGGTGAGATTGTTTAATTAATCAAGCACTTTATTTGGTTGACTTGCATGAAAGCACTTACTCAAATCTTCCAATGTTGTACCGAACACGTAAAAATGATGAAGGGAAGATTGAAAACATTTGACATAGAAACAATATGTAGATACAAGCAGATCCGACGTATTGATGTTAGTGTCGTTACTCAAATTTCATACATTTATAATAAATATAGGCATTGATAGATACACATTTCATACATCCAAACGAATATGATTATTCAAGCACATGAAACGCACCAACGGCATTTTGCATACATTTATCAAATGTACTTTCCCTGACGTCGATTCTGATCTATATACATAAAAATGGAGTGCGTGTACATTGAACATTTTCGACCCATTTCAAGTTTTCTATCAATTTTGGGCCTTTCTGTTACAAAATTCGTCTTTTACGCATTTGATGTCTGTCTGTCTATATCGCACCCCGGCAAGAAAAGTAAAACAACTCAAAATTGCAGAATTTGGGAAACATGACTTAAAATATACAATAAGACTTATATTGAAATAGTATAAGCTTCTTTTAAATTTTAGGTAAGTATTTATGGTGGTAACTTCAATTATATTCTATAGAATAGTAATGTAACACGTTATGGTACCACATACATATTTTACAATGACATATTATCAAACATTTTTTTTTTGACTTGTGACACTTTTCTTGCCGGGGTGAGATATGTGTGCATCCGTACTACGTCTAAATGGTTGAATATAAAAGATGTTCATATAAAGTCTCTTTACAATTTCAAATAATTATTACAAAGGTATACTAAAAGACAAGTGAAAATTATTACAAAAGAAGATGCATATATTTAAGGGGTTTTTTGCCTCATTTAATACACCTTTATATGGGCATCATTAGTCGCACGATGCACATCAAGACGGTACTCGATTTATTGCTATGTTCACTGTAGCATACTCTTATAAATGGCATACACGATATCTTTAGCATAACCCCATAGAAAGAATTCGAGGAGAGTTATATCAGGTGAACGAGGTGGTCAGGGATTTGGGACACCCATTCTAATCCACCGGTCAGGAAAAGTTTCATTTAGGAACGCACGAACATGGTATATCGAACAAAGGTACGGGACATCACTAATATAGAGCAGAAGATCACTGATGCTATTGTCGCCATTGATGGGGGTATACTACAACTTACATGGCACGAAATCGAGTATTGCCTTGATGTGCTTCGTGCAACTAATGGCGTCCATATAGAGATGGATTAAATGAGACAAATAAAAACATTAATTGTATACATACGTCTCATTTTGTAATGATTTCCACTTATCTGTCTTATTATTTGCCTTTGTAATAAATATTTGAAATTATAAAGATACTTTACGTACACCCTGTATTTTAATGCCACTTTGCATACAGAGTACTTACATTCATTTAGTGATTGAATATGTTTGCGTAATTATGTCCGTCTTCCCGTTCTATGTTTGATTTTGTGTCTGTGTTTGTACACTCACATAAAAGCTATTCAACATACTCTAATGCATATTCTATTTTCGATGCATAATATTTTAATTTAGTGAATACGTTATTTCATTTTTCTATGCATACCTATTCTTTGATTACATTTATTGCATTACGTATTGCTTAAATCAACTATATTTTGGTAGCTTTGTGGTAGCTGGAAGGAACATTTTGAGCAAGCAATTACTTGGATTGCCTTTCCCAGTGCTGTTGAAAAATCAATTATTTTTCCGAAAAAATTGTTTAAGGAATTTAAATTCTAATACTTTATTTTGAGCCAAATTTTTTCCTTACGAAATACAAAAAATTCCTGAATATTTGGGACAGACGATAAAGAGGATAAAATATTATAAACAAACAAAACAGACCAAGACCTTTTAAAATAGAATTGGTGGATAATATGGTAACCTTGGTAATTTTTTGATCGTTTGCTTTTTAAAAAAATTTTCTGTGTTATATTCCAAGAATCTATTTAATACTATAAAACAGATACATTCTTTTCTTTTGACGATATGCTGTTTTTAATTAACGTCACACTGGAGCAACACAGCGAACTTGCTTTTCATTCGAAGCGTTTTTTAAATCTGTCTTGAGATGTATTTCTGGATATTCAATTTAGTTTTTCGATCACGAACTGTAATCAAGGTAAGTAATAGTTTAATATTAGTTTTAGAAACATTTTATCACTACATTATAATTTTGGGAAACGTATTTGTTTTCAAATGACATACAAGGCATTTATATGCATACTTTGAACTATTCTATGGATTTTGCTTAACATTGGCCACATTCTTCTTACTTATTAAAATTTAAATTCTACCAAAATGTAAAATGTTAAATATGACAGTTATTTATATTTGTGAAATTGTGTATTTAAAAATTGTGTACCTTTATTAAATTGCGGTAGTTGTAATATGAAAAGTTTAGGAATTACAATTAATTAACGAAAGCGGAATATAGTTAATCAACTCAACCAGAGTAACACTGGGTAATTCAACTTGTATGTAATACAATGCATGGTATTGGTAACTGTATTTTTAATTAACATCTCTCTGGATCAATAGAACGGCTGTCGTTAAGTAGATGGTAAAATACTCACATTTATAAATCATGTTACACAATAAGCACTGATCGAACATTCTTCAATAATAGAAACTCATTCACTAGTTCAAAGATGATATTCGTTGTTTTTCTTAATCTACACGTATTTTCGGATTTGCTAGAAATTTTTTTTCTACGTTAATTTGTCTTCCAAATTTCTTATTGCCTTTTGTAATCAAACTTTTGTAGAATCAGTGAGATGAAAGCTCTTTCGAGGAGTTCTAACAAGACTACACAACTCATAGCTTAAACTGGGTCCAAAAAATACAAAGTTTCGTTCTCGGATCTGCCTTCAGGAATTAACATTTACCGTCACCAATAGCACTTGTCTTGCTTCGGAAGTTCAACTACCTATTAATATAGCTAAAAATAAGCATATTTAAATTTTCCCCAATTTGCAAATTAATGTCGTAGAGGTTGATTTTTTTAATCCTATTTTATACATTTGTTGCCATTCTTTGTAACACTACTAACTCTGATTTTTGTGTCGCGTACGGGCCGCGGTAGTACGGTTGGATGGTAATGGTAATTTTAGTTAACGTCGTACTAGAGCAACACAATGGGCTATTGACGACGGTCCGGGATCAATCCCTTAAGGGAAAGATCCTAGGACAACATCTCGTAATTTTGAACCACGGTCAGATGACGAGACAACGCCTGAGCTGGCACCCCACTTTTCAAACTTCCAGACCAACCCAACGTGAGGACTTTCGGCAACGACAGATTTTGGGTGCACCAGCCGCCTCTACACCATACGCTTACAAACATCCATGCCCGGACCTGGATTCGAACCAGAAATTTTCCGATCTATAGTACAGTTGGAAGAGTAGCGTATTAGCAATCAGAGGGTTGCGAGTTCGAATCCAAGCCAAAACCGTCGTGTACAAAGGGAAGTGGTGCAGGTTAAATATGTCGTGAGGTCAAATGTCCACACGTTGGCCGGGAGTGAATGTTTAGAGAGTGACCTCGTCATCTCACCGTGGTTCAAAATTACGTGGTATTGTCCTCGGTTCTTTCCCTTCGGGTTTGATCTCGAACCGCCAACTATATCCCGTTGTGTTGTTACAGTAACTTTAACAATTGCATAGCTCGACCATATTATGATAAGTGTGGTTCACAATGACCATTCGCAACATTCCCATTCATCTTAATCCACACATATCATGCAATTCATGATTAAAGAGTTTTAAAGCATTTTAATCACATGTAACTTCTATATTCTATGGAGAAATATACTTAATTAAAAATTTGAATACATTTGATTTTTTAACCATTTCAGTGTCTCTGGATTCAGATATTTGAGGTAATAGACAAGTTACTTTTTTATCCCTCGACACTCGTGACTAAATACCACATAAATTGATTGAAATAATTATAGGAAAGATTCAAAGATTCAATTAGGGTCAAAACAGGTAATAAATTGTTCAGGGATGACTGCAAATGTCAAAATGGATTGCGAATCTGTATGAGGGTAAAATACATGCTATAATTGTAACTGTTACAAAAATGTTCTTGAAAGTAATTTAAGTTATTTAGAGTATTAACGTTAATAAGAGAGTATTTTGTGCAATATTACTAGATGACATTTTTCATGCTTTTACACGGTATCCCTACAAAAGGTACAAGTAGTTAAATTATTTTGAATTCCAGTCTTAAAAGAAAAATTTAGTTTATCAAAATATATATTGTTGTTTGTGCTAACAAGACAAACAATTCAGATAAGATCTATATGCATGCAAAGTTTAGTAGAAGCAAGTGAAAACAAATTTGATAAATACACTGATATGGACTTGATAGACATTTGTTAACTGTTTTAATTTTAATAAAAATTATTTTCTAAGTCACGCGTATACTTTGAATTATTTATTTTATGTGTTTTTCAAAATTTTTATTGTGAATAGTACTTGTAAGCAAAATATTGAAAGAAATGAGGATCTCAGATTTCTTGCAAGTAACACTTGAAGAATTTATCGATCAAGAATGCAAATATAAAAACAAAAGCACTTGACAAACAAATTAATTAACACTTGAGACTAACCAATAAAAATGACATCAAAATAGTATTTTAGTAGACATAGAAGTTTTCTATTTAACAAAATACAAATAAAGTATAGTAGAGAATTTCATATAAATTTTATAAAGTAAAAAAAACTATAGTTTTGTTGACAGATCTCATTGCTATATCAGTTTTCTGATATCTGTATAACCTATAGTAAATTATTGTTAAGTGGTTGTTTATAGTATTATAAAGGTAGGTATAGGTATTTTAATTAACATCGTACTAGAGTAGCACGATGTGTGTTATAAAGAAACACATTTATACATAATATATATCCAAGAAACCGTATGTCCATTTCTTTATTTATCAGGAACATTACTTCGCATATTGCGCAATAAGTAAAATCTACATATCTCGAAGAATATATGGTAGATACTGGGCGACGTATACTAGTCATTCTATGATATAAAGACGAACTCTAGGTACATAGCCATTTGGACCGAACTTTAACCCCTTGGGTACATTTGACGACTAAGACTCGTCATGCACTTGTTTTGCTGTGCAATCTCTCTCATACTGTTGCCGTTCTTATCAAACGAAACTATACGAAAATATAAAAGTAACTAGTGTGCAAACGATAATACGAAACTATAACAGTAATTAGTGTACAGACGATAATACGAAAATATAACAGTAACTAATGTGCAAACGATAATCCGAAATACTTTTTCAAATAAATCTGTACCCAAGGGGGTTAGATAGTTTTGTTTAATACTTGACACGAACTGTCTTTCTAAAGTGTTCGAAATTCTTAGAATAAAAACCATTCTTTCATGTCATTTTCACGCATGTCAAAAAAAATCTTGACTGAAGGGTTTAGAAAAGCTGAAACGACAGAATCGAAGAACTTCAACAACCGGTCACTTTACTGATATGAAATTTTGTAAAACTAAATGTACTTCGGTAGGAAGGTAACATTTTTTTCTCCAAAAGAATGTTTCGCGAATTTCGAATTCTCGACCAACCTTATTGCGTAAGTACAACAATGCGGCAACAAGACTGCAAAAATGGTACATTTCAAAAACTATCGGAGTAAATACAAGTCTTAGTTTTGCCTAGCTATAAACTGTCAAATCTATAAATACAATATTGGACTGGATGTTGGCAGGTAATTACGGCATGCTTTGAATTTTCATAGTAAAGAAAATTGTATGCCTGCTATATTGCAAAAATATGACTTTTTGGTTAATCCGTTGCAGCACATAATCAATATATTCGTACCTTTTGTAACATTGTGAATATTACTAGCTACATAAATATCAAGAACAAATCTTGTGTGAAACATCCTCTGTTCAATTTTGTAGTTGTGCTAAAATAAGTTATATTTCACTATACAAAACTTCACAACCTATTTTTCTTCAATTGTAAAGTTTCCAAATATTCTACTATAGAATTTTAGCATTGATTAAATTTTTAAAAATAATGTGAACTTTGAGGAGTTTGTCTATATATACAATAAGAAAGTAGTATAGTTTATTACATATTACTTTGCTGAATTGACAATATATGACTAAACTATACGATAAAAAAGTAGTATAGTTTACTATATATTACTTTGCAGAATTGACAATATACGACTAAACTATACGATGGGAAAGTACTGAAATAATTGGATTGTCGTAATGTTTCAAAAAATATTATTTGGATAATTAGAAAATCTGAGAGCTACTAATTACCAATAACATATTAGGGAATATATTGTTGCTACGGTTTTAATCGCATAGCTCCACAGTGTGTTTATATATATTAAGATCATCCGCCACAAGCTCAAAAGTTTACACGTGTACTTGGGTTTGGGCACCGCAGGTGGCCCCCTCGTCCCCGCTAAATATATAATTGGTAAGCTTCTTCCAAAACATAAGAAATCATGTTCCTTGCTACTTTTTCAATCTCCAAAGATTAATGATAATCTAGTCAAAGAGGCAAGGGTATTTTCATTCAAACGTGAAAGCAATTAAGATTCCTAGAGTGGCAACAGAAAGAGAGAATAGAAAAATAAATTAAAACTGTTGTTGTTCGATAGTGGCGCCGTAGCCTGGTTAAAATAGCAACAGATTACCAAACGAATGGTTGCGAGTTCAAAACACGATCCAACCCCCCCCCCCAAAAAAAAAAAAAAAAAAAGTCTCGTATCTGGAGACTTGTGCACTTTAAATCTGTCGTACCCTCAAACCCTCACTTGGAGAGTGGGGTGTGTGTTGACCTCGTTACCTGACCTTGGTTTAAAACTTCGAGGTGTTGTCCTCGGATCTCTCCCTTCGGTTTTGACCCCGAACCACCAATAATCTGTTATGCGAATGTTAATTCAACTTCCTACCGAAAATAACATAGATCATAAAAAATATTCTAAAATAGCATTTTTTTACATCAAAAAGGCCGAATTGATTCTTATCATCAAAAGAAACTCCAAACATATATCAAAGGCAAAATATCGTATTTCAACAAAATATTCATTTGGAAGCTCAAGTGTATTGTCTAGCTTCAAAAGAGAGAAGTGTGAAGAAATAAAAGTACGATATAACTCATTGAAATTGGTCATCGAAACCGGAAAAAACGAAGTCTTAGGTATTTTCATTTAAACTTGAAAACTCTTTCAAGATTTCTAGAGCGATAACTGAAGGGAGAGAGAATAGAAAAAAAACAGATGTTTGCAGGTGAATAGTGATTGTATAAGAATGATTCCTAAAATTATTACAATTCGTCTTGATTAGAACAGCGTGATAGATCTGGGATACATTCTAGATGTAATATTTTTTAAATTTAAAATGGTGGAATATATTTTTACCTTCCAAAAGAATTCACGATGCTAGATACGAACGGAAATATTCGTCATATTCCATCCCAAATGGAAAATCTGCAGTTGAAAACATAATTCCAAGAGTCGTTTTTAGCTTCAAAACAGGGCAATTTGAGGAAAAGAAAGCGATTTCACCCAACGAAATCGGTTGCCGAAACAAGAGAAGCCGTGAAAACGAAGAAACAAAGTTGAGAAACTTACTTTCTCTTCCTCAATCGGAAGAAGTTCCTCGTCGATGCAGTGCCAGTCGTCTAATGATTGTAAATGCCCGTCGTCCGAAAACTTAGGGAAGCGGACCGGCTCAGCTCGGATTTGTAGCTGCTGCGGCACCTCTCTGCGCATTGACGTTTCACGAGAGGGGGAGATAGGCCTCATTCAATATTATTTGTCAAATATTCTTGTCATTCGCAATTCTTTGAAAGAGACAGAGTCCCGTCGATGTGGGACTTTTCCTACAGGGAGATCGAATCCGGAAAGGTGATACAGTTTCACTTGTTGCATTTCCGTTCAGACCCAGCGATGTAATAATTTTACCACTGGTCTTTTGTAGGTTACTGAGTAGGGGAAAGAATGAGGATGTGAATTTAAGTGATACGTGTTTTTCTGAAAGACGAGTCGATGAATTTTTATTAACCAGCGGGATGCTTGAAGGAGATAGCTGATAGATAACGAGCTTTTCCTAAGTCCGTCTGGGACAATATCTGAGTAATAGGTAAACTTTAATATACTGCGATTTAGATGCCCCCGCATACCTTTATACTTCTTTTATTTCTTTTTATTTTCTTTAAATTATGGTCAGCATACTTCAAAATATAAAATTCAAGATAAATATTTTTTCATCTAACCCCGCTTTACTTAAAGTAATGTATTCAATCCAGACTATTAGAATCCAACCAGGGATCATTTATTAGTTGTGACAAGCAGTTTCTCAAACAGTTTCTTCATATATAAACATTAATAGATTAATGTTACATTGGAGAAAAACAACGGTCTATTGGGGAGGGTTCGAGGACAACACCACGTAATTTGGAACCATGGTCAGATGACGAGGCAACACATGAGCTGGCACCCCACTCTCCAAACTTTCACACCAATCCAACGTGAGGACTTTGGGCCACGATAGATTTAAGGTGCACCAGCCGCCTCTACACCAGACTCTTACAAACATTCATGCACTGAACCCGGATTCGAACCAGGAACCTTCCAATCTAGAGGCTAACACCTTAACCATCAGACTGGTTGGTGAGCTCATATGGTACGGGATACCTGAATATTGTTCATTAATTTTTTCGTTGTCGTGTACTAATGTAACGACAGACTTTGCTACTGATATTACAACTTTAACATTTGGTAGTTTGGTATTTAATAAACGTCGCACTGGAGCAACGAAACGGACATCAAATTGGTGGCGATCCTGGATCAAACTCAAAAAGAAAGATCTGAAGACAACTCCCCGTAATTCTTAATCACGGTCAGATGACGAGGGAACACCTGAGCTGGCACCCCATTCTCCAAACTTCATACTACGCTAACATGAAGACATTTGATGACGCGACATATTTAAGGTGCATTCCCACCCTCTGTACACAGCGGTCTTTGGCTGGATTTGAACTCCCAACCCTCTAGGTGCTAATCCGTTAATCTTAAAACGACTACTGTGGCCCCCATAACAACTGGAATGCAGGAAAAACAAATAATATATCGCAACCCGGCAAGAAAAGTGACATAAATCAAAAAATAAAAATTGTGATGTTATGTAATTGAAAATATGCATGAGGTGCCCCAGTGGGTTATATTACTATTCTATAGAATATAATAGAAGTTACCATCACATAAATACTACCCTAAAATTTAAAAGAAACTTATACTACTTCAATTTAAGTTTTATAGTATCTTTTTTAAGTTGATGTGTGTGTGTGTGTGTGTGTGTGTGTGTGTGTGTGTTTTTCTCAAATTCTACAATTTTTTAGTTGTGTCACTTTTCTTGCCAGGGTGCGATATTATTGCTTTTCCTTATGAGAGTCAGACTACACAGCAGTTATGCTAACTAGTACAAGTCTTGGAAGGTAACTAACCCCTTAGGTACAGATTTGTTTGAAAAAAAAAAGTACTTCGGATTATTGTTTGCACATTAGTTACTGTTATATTTTCATACTATCGTTTGTACACTAATTACTGTTATATTTTCGTATAATTTCGTTTGATAAGAATGGCAACAGTATGAGAGAGATCACAGCTTCTGATCTCGGCGTTGATTCCAAAAAGAATGTCTGATAACGCAGCCGTGAAAATATTTATATGTATGAAGTCAGATTAAATAAAGTGTATTTTTGCAGAGAACGATGGAATAATTTGATTCAAGGATTGTCTCGTAACACCAATCACTCTTGCCATGAACAAGAATGTACACCCGTCCAAGAGAAACGACTCACCCGATCGCAATTGCACAATTTACATCGCAGAACAAAACGTAATGTAGCAATCCATAGGGATTAATGTTTTCTACAAATATCAATATTTAAAATTTGTCTAAGGGGCCGTTTTTATATTAAATTGGGTGCTTGCTCCGATAATTTTAATAAAAAACCCCATCTTTTATCACAAATTTGGAACACACAATTTCAGGCGTAAATATAAAAAAAAAGTTCATCAATTTTATTGGATTTTTCACCGATTTGTGAATGTTTGAAAATTAGATCTCCTAATGAATTGGTCTTTCACGTTTTTTGTTATACTTGCTAAAAACATAAATAATTTTTATTTGAAATTGTTTTTTCCTCCTTTGCTACCCAAAAACACAATCTATAAACTTTTTAATTATCAAACTAAATTTATTATTTTTTATCAATTATGAAATTAATATTCATAAAAATGATGAATACAAACATGTGAAAATTTGGACACCACGTGATTCAACTGTTACTGAAATATTGGAATTCCAAATTTCAGCTCATTACGTGCATAATTAGTAGCGCAGTGAGACTGCAAAATTCGATGATTTTTATCATTATTGGGGATTGTTCACAAAGTAAAAACAAAAATTTCTGCTAACAGATCATGGGATTCAATCTGAATGGATTCTGACTTTGTCACCATCTTAACGGACTCCATACCAAGGCGCCTGAACAGGTCATTGACTGCGACGGCCACTACACGTCTTTAAAAATATTTATAATGTGATTGAACTCCGAAAATTTATACGCTCCCTCAATGGTTTTTATGGATTTTCTCGGTCAATTTTACGCCGTTTTACATTATTTTTTCATCAAATCCGCCGGAAATTGTGTGTAGAATCCAAATTTGTGATAAAAGATGGGGGTTCGTATTGAAATTGTCGGATCAAGCGCCCAATTTAATATGAAAACGGCCCCTTAGACAAATTTAAAACATTGATATTTGTAGAAAACATTAATCCCTAACGATTGCTACCTTCCGTTTAGTTCTGCGATGTAAATGGTACAATTGCGATTGCGTGAGTCATTTTTTTTTTACGGGTATACATGTTTAATTTTGTCCTGGTTTAAATAACGAATTAGACTCGTCATCCGTTACTTAGGCAAAACAAGTGCATGACAAGTCTCAGTCGTCAAATGTACCCAAGGGGTTAAGATAATTTTCTATCTATTTAAATCCATACTATTGTTATTGACATGATTATTAGGGCAGATTGAAAAAAATTATTTGGTAGACTAGTTGATAGATTCACGTATTAGCGACCTGTGTTGCGATTTCGAAATTAGATCCAACCTTAATATCGTCGGCTAGGCCGGGGCTGATGCGGAAGTTTGGAGAGTGGGGTGCCAGCTCAGGTGTTGACCTCGTCATCTGACCGTTGTTTAAAATTACGAAGCGTTGTCCTAAGATATTTCCTTTAAGGATTAATCGCGCACTGTCGCCAATAGCCAGTCGTGTTGCTTCAGTGTGACATCAATGTAAATACCTACTTATCAAATTATTGTTAGTTCTGATATAATTCATCAGTGTGGAATGAGCTATTAATAATTTTTTCGGACATTTGTTTTGCTAGTTAAAGAAAGGTTCATCCGAACTTTGCATTGGTATTTTCTTTTAATATTAGACACGAAAGAAAATTTAATTTTTAAGAACTAAATAAAACGGGTCAAATATATTACTATCCGTAATTGTACAAAACCAAACCCAAATTGTATAACTGTTGTAATTGCATAAAACTAAACCCAAACGAACCACAACAACAAGTCTTGAGGAATTAATAAATAAAATCAGATATTTCTTAAAACTCACCAGAAGACCATTTTTAAAAAATTGTCTTCATCTAAATAATTAAGAAAAAAGTAAGTTGTGTCTTAAAATCTGTAAAATCAAAATATTTATAATACCCACATTTACCACATATATTTATAATGTACACAATACCCCATTTCTGATACACAGATGGTTAACAAAATAATTATTTCACGCTTTTCATGGATTATAATTTTTTTTTAATTTTCTAGATTTGAAGTATGCAAGCTACTAAAAATTTATTCCGACAAAAAAAGTACAGGATTCAATCTGAATTCAACAAAAATGGAGAAGGATACATTAAAAGCTAGAATAAAAACTTACTCTCTCTCTCTGATACCTTTTTGCAAAACGTCCAAGTAGTACTTTAATAATTGAAACAAATTAGAACTATTTCCAATTCACCGCTTTTCATATCTTGAACCACACTACAAATGCTTACTATCTGAACGCACCTACGATATCAGCAACAGTAGTAAGAACAGAGTTATTCATGAAAAAAAAAATGTACTATCAGGACTGAGTGCGATTACTTTTTTCCACACTTTCTCTTTTGCATTTTGTTTAGCGACGATTACGTAGAAAGAAAACTAAAACATACACTTGGGAGGAAAACTGAAAAAAAATTTATGTCGATATGATGTAACAGACTGCCGTTATCAGCGATGGGGTAAAGAACGAAAAGCGATTCAATGTCTCGTGATCTTGTTTTGTGTTTACGAATTCATAGGTTCTGATTTATTTTATAGCTACGCCGTTACCTAAAATACTCTGATATTTGGGAATATCTTATACAGATCGCACCTGCTGTCTTAGAATTATTCTTGAATTGATTTTACATGGTGGCGTTTTTTTTCTGCGAATGTGTTTCGATTTGATTCCCTTTTAAAATCTTGTCATCAAAAGCGTGATTTAAAATTATGAGGCATTGTCTTCGAGATGATTTTCGGATCGCCGACAGTAGCCCGTTGTGTTGCCTCAGTGCGACGCTAATTAAACTACCAACCTACTTTATTCATGTTGTTTACAATGATTCTTGGGTTCGCTTGCAGCAATGCCGCATTTTGGTATTCCACATACCAGTTTTACATCGGTTTCTTTTTAATTTGAAATAGTTCTTAGATCTCCACAATTAACAGTGGGTCATAAAACTATTCGTCCACCTCACGAATTTTACTACTTTCATAAATATTGTAGCTCTAAAATTGTGATTTAAAATTTTACCACGTGAATGCTCTGATTTTCTTTTAGCGTCCTATCAAAATAATTGTATAATTATCAAAAGTCTTGCTAAAACTATTTAAACTGTAATGTAACCCATGAAATTTGATTAAAAAGTATTCCTCCGACCATAAAAAAAACAAATGTTGAATCAAAATGTGAAAAACTTTCTTCACTATTACTTTGTCCAAAAGCGTAATTAAAGGAATAAATAAGATTGTTTTGTTATTTTTCTACTGTAAAAGGATTTTCTCCGTTCAGAAAAATAATTTAGTTTTTGTTATATTACTGAAATTTTGAATGATCTGTTTTTGAGGTTGCTTAGAGTATGTATTTGAAGATTTATAATATACACATTGAACACATATGCAATCTTGTTTTTAATTTTTCATAATCGGAACCATTTTATATTCATATATTTTTAGTGTTAGTGGTTTTGTAATATTTGTCACGTTTATGTGTTGTAAATAGAATTTAAAATTTAATAGTTTTCACCACAAAATTGTTTAATTCCTCACACAAAATATCTGAATACGAGAGATAAAATGTGTTCCAACAAAATTTACTCAAAGTTGTTTTTTAAATTCTTGTACACTAAAAGACACATTGACCCACTAAAATCTACTAAAATAAGAGCGTAAACATGTGGTAATATTAGTCATCTCTACTTTTCTATCAAATAAATTGGATGGGAATGAATATTTTAAAAATACATGCCAAAAATCATGGATAAATTCTAAAATTGTTCAGCGTTGCTGTAGAAATATGACTATACGTTTAAGTTAAATACAAATAAATGCAACAATACTCGTCTATATAGATTGTTTAATTTCTACATAATTCTTCGTATTTAGAATTCAACACACTTCTAACACATGAGAAATGCAAACAAACGTCGTTGTTTGTATTTTTAGGTAGTAAGCATGTTCTGTAAAAACGACGAAGTATTAAATTAACTTACGCTTTTGTTATCATTTATCTCACATATGTCACAATCAATAGATTGCATCAAGTCACCGGTAAGACTTAAGGCCCTTCAACCAGCTATGCAAATGTAATTTTGTAAAAGGCCCTTTGAAAAACGAATTACCTTACTTCTGTAGACAAAGAATTTTGTAAGTCTCACAAAGTATATATTTTAATTAATAGAAAGACGGAATTATGCAGACAGAAATGGGCACGTTTGGATTGACCTATGTTAAACATACAAATGTCTTTGAAATATTTTTAAAACAAAGATTAATCAGACCTACATTTTTCTGAAGATATCACTCATTTCAGAAATATTTTTAAAACAAAGATTAATCAGACCTATATTTTTCTAAAGATATCACTCATTTAAAAAACATTTCAAAAGTTTCAACCATGTAAATTGTAGTAAATTCTTAAGCCGTCCGAAATTTGAAAAATAAATATAAATTACTAAACCTTAATAAAATCTTGAGAATGAAAAGTGATTAGGTACTAATTCGTAGCTTAACCTATTTACATAATCAGAAGACTTCCTTATCTCGAAACACCTGTGTTACTTTCAAGGTTACAAGATTTCTAATCCTAGAAATAATGATTGTATGTACACGTTTAGAACTATTAACTTAGTACACATTGTAAAAACAAAAGAATGTGTTTTTAAATTATTTTTTAGCAAGTTATTTAAATGACGTTTTTGTGATTTTCAAATTGGTTGTAGTAACTATTATTTTATATAAACATGTAGATAAAATAGCGTTGTTTATCTGCAAACCACTTAAACAAAGATCAAAATATTTTAAATGTAAGTTTTATTTTGATTTTACAACGTAAACGATATATTTAATTCTAAAATAAAATATTTACTTGAATAGATTACTTTAAAATGCTATCCTATAAAGGAATGTATTTTATACATATTTGTAACATTAAAGATAGGAATTAAAACAATAGTCTAAATTTTGGTTTTCCCCCAAAGTAAAAAAATTTTTGTATAAGAAAAAGGATTAAAAACACTTATACAATATATCATAACTGGTTTGCTTCGCAAACCAGGAGGGAATTTAGTAGTCTATTGGATAAACGACATAACGGCGTTGCCCGTGGTAGCAAACCAACACCACGGGCAACGTCGTTCATTGTCAAATGCGGCCAAATTCGAATTGAGAAGATATTCAATCGGCGTGACGTCGCCATCTCTTGCGAAAATACAAATATTTAATTGAAAAATTATTTATTAAAATCCGTTGAAATTTTCATCTATCTTTAACGATCCCGCGTTTACAAAAAAGAACTAAACAATGCTAATCAAAAATGTTTTTATTTGTTTTGCTTTCCTTGACTGGAATCGTATGAGCGCAGTAAATGGATTTCTGGAACGCGAAGGTTGGCGTGACGTTACATTCTCTTGCAAAAATATAAAAGATATTCAATTTAAAAATTATTTATTCAAAGAAAATCTTATTTTTAGGTATCGATCTCATGTGAAACCTTCCTCAAATTTCAAATCCGTTGAAATTTTTACTTTATCTTTAACGATGTAGGAAACAAAAAAAAAATACATAAATCGAGTTTTTATTTGTTTTGTTCTTTGACTGAAAGCGTTCAAACGGAAACTCGGAAAAAAATAAGTTTAGATTCTGTCATATCTTTATGCTGTTGCCATTCTAAAGAAAATAATAATAATTAAATATGTCACTAAATTAATTTTAAAATGTTCTAGATTTAATTTTAAAATTCGGGCTTTGCATAAAAATTGCAAAAAATTCAAACTACCTGTGGGCCAAATCTCATTATTGTAAGTGCCATAGATTCGTCAGGACACTGCGTACATATAAACTGACCGACAAACACTTCCTTTTATAATAGTAGCGATAAGTACGATGTTACGATCAATTTAATCGCGAAGAGATTTTTGGAATTAAATTTCCCAATAGGGTTTCAAGCTTGTCTTTCAAACGATTTCTACAGTAATTACAAAGCGTTTTCCAGCTGATGAGGAGGAATACGATTATCTATATAAATAAGAATGGTGTGTTTGTTTGTACATTCAATATTTTCGACCCATTTCAAGTTTTCTATCCGTTTTGGACCCTTCTGATGCCGAATCTACCTTTTTCTCGTATGGTGTCTGTCTGTCTGTCCGTCCGTCCGTCTGTCTGTCTGTATGTTGTGCCCTATACACGTCCACGCGGTTTAAGATATTTTCATGGAAATTTGCATACAGTGAGTACTTATCTTCATTTAGTGAGTGGAATTGGTTGCGAAAGTCTGTCTGTCCGTCTTGCTGTTCTATGCTCGATTTTGTGTTTGTGTAAGCATCACATGAATTGTATTCCAGATATTTGATTGCAGTGTATTTTATTTTATACATTATATATTAGTTTAGTGAATGCAATATTAAACATTTCTTTATTGTTATATTTAGATAAGTTTCATGCTAAAACACCTGAGTAAGTATGCTTAAATCAACCATAATTTGGTAGTTTTGGAAAAATTGGAATGTCTATTGAATATTACGATTACTTCGATTGCTTTACCAGTACTGCTGAAAAAGTAATTATTCTTCGAAAAATTTTATTTTTTAATGTAATTTCACTTCTGTTACTTCATTTATTTCGAGTCTTATTTTTGTTCTTTGCGCAATGAAAACGATTTCGGAATATTTGAGACAGACGATATTTTTCAACGAAACGAGAATGAACAAGATCGCGTGAGCAGTGATATTTTCTGTTTCTTTTGCTCTGAATTAATTTCACATTTCTAAATTTTGTGCACTTTTAGTTGTAAATTGTGGCAACTGTGCGAGATCAAGAGATAAAAATGAATCACAAATTAATATATTAAGAACAATTTTTCCGACATCTTTTATTTTGTTCTATTTTACTGTTTTCTGTTTTAAATATTTATTATTTTAATAAATGTGTTTTCCTTCTCATCACACACAACAGCACTACAAAGTATTACACTTAAAAATGTTAGGTAAGTCAGTATAAATTTTCAGTAAATTTTAAGTGTAGTTATGCCATTATTGAAAGAGTAATGCCGTTATTGAAAGAATAATAATGTTTAAATATCCAAGCTAGAACTTTTTCCAACATTAAAAAATTCGTTGTAATAATGACAGGAAAAGATTACAAAATTTCACAATGTCGCATACCGGAGGCAAGAGTGCCACAAGTAAAAAAATATTGTATTTTTGACTATGAGTGCGAGAGCACTCGCCGTAAATCGTAATTTTAATTAATTGAGTTGAACATGAAAATAACTTAAGAAAGGGAATTCCAAATCTCCCTCAAAATCGTCTTTTATAGTAGTAACCTTAGTATCACCTTTCGTCATTTTGTAGCTTTGTCATACAGCAATTGTGCGATGTATGTGAAATGTATTACATGAATGGATATGCATGTGTAGGATTTGTGTCCAAAGCAAGTTGTAGAAAATATAAAGATGTCGAAAGGTGTTAAAATAATTTTTTATTCTATAAAAAACGTAAGTCATTATTTATTTTGATTATCTCTTCAATGTAGAGTAAACCAATTCAAACCGAGTAAGGTCGGGTATTTTGCTAGTGAATTATAAAAACCACATTCGCCAGCTGAAGATCTAATGTACTTTTATAACCTCTGAAATCGATACCTTCAGTAAAAACTAAAAAGAAACAAAACTATTGGGCTAGATTTTTTTCCTAGTGAAATAATTAAGCAATTCCATGCTAGGTTTCTTGACTTTTCCCTCGAGCTTTCCAATCTGTGTTTGTATTTGGGGTCTATATACATTTATGGAATGGAATCATGAGTTCATGACCATGAAATGCTGTGTATTGAATATTTTCTTATCTTGTAACGCATACAGTTTTTCTGTTGGCTGCATTAAAATCTAATTTAATTTTAATTTTGTAATTTTTATTGTTTAAGAAATTGTAATTCCATTTAAAATTTACCTTTCAATTTAGTTTTAAAATGCTGTCTGTAATCATTTCATCTCTACATAATAGAAGTACGATTGCCAATATTCTTCTGATTTTTGTGGAATGTTGACGTGTAACATAAAACACTAAAAAAACTGACGACATTACAACAAGGTGATTTTTTTATTTACTGGTATCATCACACTTAAACAGGAAATTGCCAGAACATAAAAGAATATTCCTTTAAGCATCGATTGAAACTTTGTCTTTACACGGTTAAAATGTGTTTTGGCAGCTTTGAAGATGAATGATCTGATTTGAAAGTTCTCGAAGTTGATAAAATATCGCTCAACTGATTAAGAATTGGCAAAGTTTTAAGGCTCTAACAAAGAGAACATCCAAGGTAACCTCCATTTAACCATTGTTTGTGATATTTTGCTTCGTTAAATTAAAAAGTTTGGGGTTGTTTTTTCATTAGATCTTTTCCAGGTTAGACGAAAACTTTCTCAAAATAGAATCTCCCGTTTCTTAAGTCATTCGTTTTTTTATTTTCTTACAGTTTACTTTTAACGAGAAAACGTTTAGGTATTATTTTTACAACAAAGGTTTGAACACTTTTTAGTGAAAACCCTCTAGGAGTAAGAATATTTCGAAAGGAAATGCCTTTCTTTTTACACACCATATTCTATACATCATTTACATGCTTCGACAAATGTTTTTAGATGTTTGGAATTCTGTTGTGAGCTTCTTGGGATCTGATCATTTGTGGCTTTGAGTTATGTGCAGAAATCTAGCAGGGAGTGTTGATTGTTTATCTCAAAACGCAACAATGGATAGACGCGAATAGAAAACTACACAAAATGAGTCCTATGTCTAACAACGTAATTCCCATCCGACGTTCCAATCAGAACTAGTCTATCTATGAACATCTATCCAGATGTAGAACTATTTAACCATTATAATTCACTTCAGAAGGATTCGACAGGTGGATAAATATTTGAAGTTGAATGCAATACTTGATGAAAAAAATTATATATTTATAAAACTGCTGTTGTATCTCACTGTAATATTTACTGTGACGTCTATTAGTACTATCCCAGTAGAATATTATAAGTAGTAGAACTGCTGCTAGAGAGAGAGAGTATTTTTATACACATTTATTTGTTCTATTTTAGTTTTATCGGGCACGAAAACTGAAATTAGCGAATGTATTTTTGAATTTATACGTAATAACCATGTTATGGAATGAGTGGATGGCTAGTTTAAGAGAATAAAATAGTGTGTGTAAAAAGGGTGTTCCTCCGTGTTTTGATAGTTTTTTTATTGTCTATTTATTAATAACTCTAAATTTACAACAACTATTTATTCCCATATGTGGAAGCGAAATAGGGCCAATTTATATCCTTCTGAGGGAAGACTGGAAATAGAGGAAGACATATAGCTATATCACTTGAAGCTTTTCTCCTAACTTACGAACTAAATGAAAAACTAAAATGCAAAATCCTCATCTGATCGACGAGGTAATTTTTTCACCGAGTAATATTTCAAAGTAACTACTACTAAAAGTAAACAATTTGGTCAAATTAATTTTGCGACCAATGAATGAAAGTGTGGAATTCAATGTGACACACATAAATGGGTGCTTCCATTTAAATAATCTCCGGTTTACCAAATTTCTGTGCAGACATTACAAAGAAGATGTCTAATTTTTAATTAAAGCATTAGAAGTTCTTTGGATTGTGTTATTTCTAATGCTTTCAAGAAATGAATAACATCAAACTGTAGATAAAAACGTTTTTCAAATGAGTATACATTCTTAGATTATTGTCTTCAGCAAAATTTAGAAATTTCCAAAACTTTCATCTAAAATACTCATGAAAAGGATAATCATACATACTATTAAAACAATTATAGATTTAAATTTAAATTCTGAGCAGTGTGTTATAGTATTCTATTGGCCATTACACTCTTGTTCTTCTGAATTGAGAAATGCATCAGATGAATTCGCTACAACGTTCTTACATTAAATCCACTAATGACAAGGAAGAATGCCAAAGGCAAAATAATTACCATTGACCTTAAAAGTAAATAAATGCAAAGGAAACTAGAAATTGCTCTCACCCACACGCCATCATTGGTAATTGTTTCAAGCTGTCTTTCATTGAAGCATGAAAATCCTTTAGCAATAAATCAAAATCATTTAGTGAAATGAAAGGAAACTTGATGGCTTGGAAACGAAAATTCAATTTGAATTGCATTTGAATGAGAAAATGAGCAATTAGCACTCGGAAAAATCAGGTTTTGAATTTCTAACGCTGAAAGATTAAATATGATAGTCAAAATTATACTTGGGTGTTATATAGAGAAAATGTCATTTTCTTATACAAAATAACTAGGGAACCTGCACAGTAGCATCTGCACTAAAACTTCTATTTTTATCATTTAATGATAGTCGCTGCTCACTTTTCATGCTTTATTTAATTTCTATGAAAGTGTTTTCCTTTCAATATGAGGTGTAGGGATAGTGTTTTTGCACAACTTCCCTCCTGCGCGTATTTTGGATTTGAAGTCATTTACTTTGTTTATAAAAGCGTTCGCCAATAGAAATTCCAAAAAATGAATTCCGAATTTATATATCCTCGCCTTGTAAGTGTAACACATTTACACAAGAAACGTAGTTCTGAGAAAATGAAAGTGAAGGTAGGTAGGTAGATAGTTAATTAATGTCGCACTGGAGCAACACAACGGTTTATTAAAAGGGGGAAAATTCTCTTAATTATGCTATACTGACTAAGTGGGTTTCTCAAGAAGAAATTTAACAAGCGTGCGAAGAAAAAGTGAACATTTCACCAGACTGAATATCACCACATTCTGGTCTCGAAAAGCTATCAAAATAAATTTAGATAATTTTGATCGAAGGGGTTTCATTTGTAAATCAAATATATGATATTATACTGGTCAACACCCGACAAAACAACTGCACACTACATTTTGAGATGACGTGTGAGAATATTTTAGGGGTAACAGGAAGTAATATTTTATTTGGTTTATTTTACACTGGAATCATTGCCACCATCTCATTGCCATTTAAATTTATTTAAATTTTTGTCCTTTTCCCATAAAAGTTCTCAATTGTCTGAATTCTGATACGTTATTCATTGAGAATTGCATCAACCGTCGTCGGTTTCACAGGCTGCATGTTATAATTCAGATCTAGAATTATTTCGAATGGCTTGAGATACACTATACACTACCTGTAGATCACATCTTTATTAACCCTTGTGTAGCGAAACATTTGACCGCAGAGTGACAAACCAAAATCGTATCAGTAATACGAGTGTGCATTTTGATTAAAACACTAGGAATCCATTAAAGATGGATTCAAAAACTAATTCTAGTTAATTTTAGTTACTAATTAATACTACTAAATGTATTACAATACAATAAAATTAATTAATTATGCAGATGACTTGGTATAAGATGTTATTACTATCATAAACACTAGCTGTTACTGAAGAACAAATTTAGATTAGGATCTGATGAGGAGACACAACTTTGCATGAAGCAAAGGATTAATTGTGACGCTTCGAAAGTTTTAAATCAGCATATTAAAACTGCAATGGCGTACATAACTTGAGAATAGTTCCGATTTTTCTCAGTGCCGTTGCAATGGAGCAGACTAAATACACTCATGTCCATAAATTAAGGATAATGCCACCTCCGGCAAATAAAGGTTCAGAAACAAAACAAACGTGACTTATTCATAAAGACCATTTATTAAACAAAAGATAAAGAACAGCAAAGATGGTGTATGAATGATACCATTAAAAAAAACTACGATTTCTGCTCACTGGAACAATTACAAAAAATAGCAACCTTACCAAAAAACCATGACATGGTTGGTATGATGGTTAATTCATTGTATGACTCCCAGACGATGAAATACAGTCCGTGCAACGCCTAGGCATGTTGAGGATCAAATTATCGAGCTGATCTTGGGGAAGACCACTCCACTCAGCAAGCAATGCTCTCTGAAGTTCCGGTACACATGTAGGAGTTGGTTGACGGGTTGCAACTCGTCGGCCAAGGATGTCTATCGGATTTAAGTCAGGTGAGAATACTAGCCATTCCATACGGGTGATATCCTCAGATTCAAGGCATTCGTTTACAATGTTTGCACTGTGAGGACGGGCGTTGTCAGCCATAAACACAAATTCTGTGCCCATGTCACCCCTAAACATACATACATGTTGTTCCAGAATGATGCCCCAGTTAATTTGGCCTCTCATGGTTCCGATTTGAACATGTAGATCTGTTCTGGAGCCCAGTATAATCCCCCCCCCTCCAAACGAGCAATCCTGCACCACCGTAACGGTGTCGTTCAATGATGTTGTCTTGGTGGTAGCAGGTACCTGGCGTTCTCCATATGAACGTCCGCCGTGAATCAGACAGCAAGCTAAACCTGGACTCGTTGGAAAACATCTTACAAGCCCACTGTGACGATGTCCACATTGCATGTTCTCTACACCAGGCTAACCTCTGGCGACAGTGAGTTGCCGTAAGCGAGCGGAACACATCTGACAGGCCTACGAGCATATAGACCAACATGTCCCAAACGTTTGTAAACGGTTTGCCTTGAAACTGTCATACCCGCGTCTGAAGATAGATGACGAGAAAGATCGGATGCTGTGCTCCGTCTGCTTCTTTTTGCAGTTACTTCCAAATACCGGTCGACATTCGGCGTTGTAACTCGGGGGGGGCCACCTGTACTGTGCGTCTACTGACATTTCCTTCATTTCGGAATCGTTGCCAAAGCTTAGAGATGACACTTTGGGCGATTCCAAGTTTCACTGAAACTTCCGTCTGAGTACGCCCATATTCCAGGCGGCCGATAATTCTACCACGTAAAAATTCATCGACATGCGTCTTCTGTGCCATAACTATTCGGTTGAGGCACTGATCGGCTTAGAAAACGCTTGTGAACAATTTTACTTCTTTGCTACTATTCCTTATATACGCCTCTTACAATCTCGTCATTGTGACGTGCTATCAGCGTCATCTGATGACTTCCTGTAATTTGGATATTATTCTTGAAGATGTATGCGATAATTGTACAGGTGAAATTTTTACTTTAGATTTCGATCTCCGTGTGATTCTGAAATATCCTTAATTTATGGACATGAGTGTAAATGAAATTCATACAATAGACCTCAGTATACTCCACATTGATGAATGAAAAAACACATGGCTTATAATGAATACAGAGATTAAAACGGGGAATTTACTAAGACATGGCTATGAAGCATTACGTACATATGAATCTTTCCTTGGTATGGAAGAAGCAAAGAGCTGGTATTCAGTAGGGAATATTGTGTCCCTTTACTGCAATGGTCGCTTTGCAGGGTCTAACCATGCAAAACACGACTTGGTCGATGATCTCTTGGAGTAATTTTACTCACTGTTAGTCCACTACTGTTTATAGTTGATGAATATTTCAGTGTAAGTGGGCGTGTCAGATGTTCTGTAGGATTTAAATAAAGGGTGTAAGCAGGCCAATCAATATGAGTGATTTCCTCACTCTCCAACAGTTCATCCACAGCAATTGTACAGTGTGGCATGGTATTATCGCCTATAAAAATGAACTCGGAAACAATATCACCTTGGAAAAGACTGACATGGTCAAGGATCGCCTCATTACAGAAGAGGATTCCAGTTACTGAACTTCGTTCGAAACGTGGATCTTAGTTTGACAATCCAGCATAATGCCTTCCCAGATTACAGCTCCATACCGATCTCGTTCGGTAATGTTTGCCGAATGATACCGTGTCTCCACTTCTATCCAGATAAGCTGACGCCCAGAATAGATCGTTAGTGAAGCTATTGTCATCAGTGAAGAGTACCGTAACCCACTGCCGTATGATCTATGCATTGTGGTCTTTACAGAATTGTAAATGGTGTTTCCAATGAGTAGGCGTTAACAGGATGCAACGTTCTGGTCGTCGGGCAAATAGTCCAGCTTTATGTAAACGTCTGACCACAGTTAAAAGCGATAATATGTATCTTGAGGTCATTTGCAGTTGCTTTGCAATATTGTCTGCAGTATGGTGTTGCTCACTTATAGCCTGTAGGACTATGCATTCGTCATCCCTAAATTTTGTTTTTCTTAGGCGATCACCACCGATCATACTAGTAGCTGTTCCTGTTTTGAAGGTCTTCCATGTACACGAAACTATGCTATGAGTGATACCTAACTCTTCGGCTACACTATTCAAACTACGCCCTTCCACCACTTTACCAATTATTTGACCACACGAAAAGTCATCTAAATGTATTCTTTTATACAATGTATCGTCAATAACACAATATCAAAACAATTGAACCTCTTAAAACGACGCCTTTTCTACTTCTCAACCTTGCATAGAAAATCTGCTTTTATCAAATTAAAAGCTGTCATGTGAAGTACATCACCGTTTGGAAATTTGCACATACATCATCTTTCTATCAATCAGTTTCGTTATGAAAATCGCCGCAAGGTTTTGTTTTCCAATTTTCGGGTTTAATTTGATAGAACACTGTCGGTCCTTTCGTTTTGCACAGTAGTGTTTAAATACTCTCTAATTTTGTAATATTATTTATTTAAAACTATAAAATGGATCAAGGGGGGTTTAAATTCCCCTCATTACATGTAGGTATCAAGGTATACATGATTGATGGTATGACCTACACTGTTGGGAAGAACTGGTTTTCTTTCTGATTTTATGAAAATTACATTTTATTAATCTTTAGACTATGGCTAGTACAACAGTTGTACCATGATCGCGCCAAGAAAGAATTCAGTCTACAGCCAGTACATCAGTTGTACCTTTAAAGCTATAATAATCGCAATAAGAAAGAATCGCGCTTGTTATATCTATAGCCGTAGTCAAAATGTTAAATATGTTTCAGCTATAGGACTATCAGATTTCATGATATACACTCGTGTGCAAAATTAAGAGAATTTAAACATTGTGTCTATTTTTACAAAAAGTTGTGATCCAAAGAAACTAATTATGCTACCGAAGAAGAATATAAGTATTCAGTGTCGAAAACATAAGCGTACACGTAGGTGTGGGCAGAGCTGTGACCACGGAGGGGATGATAAACGCACAAGGCGTTTTCCGCGATTCGTGTGCTCGTACTCCTCGGCGACATTCGCTGTGTGCCTCGCGAAATTTTGGTAACTTTTTCAGCTATCAGGTAAAATGAGTAGCCACAAACGTATATGGATGACGAAATGAGGTGGAGAATCGTCATTAGAATGGTTTAGGCAGGGTAATCATAAATGCAGGTGGCTACAGAGCTCAATGTAACACCCAGTGTCGTCTGCAATGTGTGGTAACAGTTTCAGAACTCTGCAACCATGTAGATAAGACAAGTACAAGGTCGAAGAAGAGCCAGAAAGACCAATGAGGATCGTTATTTGGCACTTTCAGTGCGGCGCCACAGGACTGCTACAACTTCACAGCTCCCACGTGAGCTGCATCCGGCCACTGGAACCCGATTTTCACGGTTTACTGTTACCCGAAGGCTTTATGCCAGAAGACCCGTTATTTGCTTCCCGCTCACTACAGTGTACAAGAGAGCGCGATTAGCATGGTACAGACAACATCAGCCTTGGACTAGACTTCAGTAGAGTACCGTGCTTTTCACAGATGAGTCGAGATTCAGTCTATACACTGATTCTCGACGTACCCTCATCTAGAGAAAGCCCCCGATACCATCCCACCCACATCAGTGAAATGGACCACTATGGTTGCGGATGCGTTATGGTCTGGGCAGGCATCATGTTGAACGGCTGCACACCCTTTGACAGAGGGCACCTGATTGCGAACTTGGAGCCCTATGTTCAACCTTTCAGGGGCGCAGTTGACCCTTGGTTCCTGTTCATGGACGACAACGTTCGTCCTCATAGGGCTCACCTGGTCGACGGTTTTCTGGAAAGCGAGAATATTCAGCGTATGATTGGCCAGCCAGATCTCCTGACCTAAACCCTGTGTAATATATTTGGGACGCTCTTGGGAGGGCAATTGCATCTCGCCGTCCCTCTCCGAGAGCGAGAACCATCTCGAAGATGAAAACAGCGTTGCTACAGGAGCGGGATCGACTTAAACAGGATCTCCTCAACTGCTCGTGTCCTGTATGCCGTCGTGTTCTGCGACCTGTCTGACTCTCTCTGCTGTTATAGGGGACCACACCTCATATTAGACTCATTTTCGTTTCGATCTCGCAACGTGGATTTTGGACATTCCTGCACTGATAAAGTTTACTGATAATCATGTGTGCGTTTCTACGGAACTTCTCTTTCTCTATTACAACTGTGTATTCGTACAAAATTTCATTAAAATATATCTATTAGTTTATCAGAAATTCGACATAATGTGCAAATTCTCTTAATTTTGCACACTAGGGTATGTGAGCATCCGTATCTTATAGTTTCAGTAGGGAAGGCAGGTAGGAATTAATGTGCATCGTAAATAAGTCGCATTGAAGTTATGAATTTGGTTTACTTTCTTTCGATATATTTTGATGAGTTAAACATTTTAAGTACCAATCGAGAAAGTTTCACAGTGAACAGTATTATAAACATCATAAAGAAGTTTTAAAATATTAGGGTTAATTGAAAATTCGAGAATATTATTGTGGGAGTACTGTCAAGAACTTTTTTTTCAAGGACAATAATTATATATATATATATATATATATATATATATATATATATATATATATATATATATATATATATATATAGAGAGAGAGAGAGAGAGAGAATCAATTTTTCGATTGCTAAGGTATTTCACAATAATAAAGAAACAATATCTTACAAGTTATACCAAAACCATTTCTGATGAGTAAGTTAAAAAAAACCGTTATATCTCTACTACTTAATCTAGAATCAATGTAAGGGTACAAAATTTACAAGTTTAAGTCTAAGGTTTTAGAATACCACGACATATGATCGCACTGAAATGTCATTTTAAGAATGATGGATATTTTCTTAAAAAACTGAGTCAAGTGATAAAGTTTCGCACTTATCTATCTTCTTTTCAAAAGTTTTATGATGTAACTTTTGACCAAGACGCCATATTTTAAAAATAAATCCCTGTAAATCACAGTATCAAAACGTTCTAAGCATATCTATTTGAAACAGATTTCCATTTATTTTTCACTGAATGCAAATGATATAGATGTGTCGTATATACAGTTTGAAAATCACAACAGGAGATTTTAATGATAATGGTTGCGAATGGTACACAGATGAATTTATAATAGTCCAACATTGTTACGTCTTAAAAGTTTCATTCTTAAAAGGTTTTAATAAAAATTTCAAATATGTGCTCTTATAGTTTTTTTTAACTATTATATAAATTATTTCAGCTCTAGACTTCAGTTAATTAAGCATTCTTCAACGCTTTTCACATGCACTGGCCATTAACTAAAACCATTATATTATGTGTTGTCGCTTCCCATTGATTACTTAACAAATAATTTAAAAATCCTTAATTCCTATATAGTGCAAACTCTAAAATACCAGAAACGAATTTCTAAATACGTGGTCAAAATTTTGACGCTTGACAAACCTTGAAATTCTGTTTGAAATCAAATATAAATGTTACGATAGTTTGAAATATATTTAAATTGTAGATTAGATGGGTACACGGATACATTAAAATTTAATTAAGAGAAAAAAGAATCTCTCTATTCATTTTATATAGTCATGCATCAGGTAATTTTAAACAAGAAGCCATTCAAAGCGTTGTATCAATTTTAGTCTGTAATGTGTATCGTAATTCAAATTATTCGCTCGTACGTATAATTGAATTTTTAGCAGTTTTCAATCTTCTATTCGTTTATTTAAAGTTTTTAATTCTTTAATACTCTAAGTAGTAAGGCACATCTTTAATAAATTCTTTTATAAAAACCGCAAATTTAATATTATATTTTAGTCTATAAATATGCATTCAACCTTCGTAATTATAGCTACAAGGTTTAAAAAGTTCTAAGGTTTTTATTAGTTTTTAGTTAAAATTCAAGAAAAGAATTTTCTTACAAAAACAAAAACATTGAGGTTAATATCTTTGTCTAAATAAAATACACTACTAGAAATGGAAAAACTTTCCTCTTTGGAGCAACTACACATCTGACAGAGTTCGAATTTCTGCAAATTTTAGGAAGATGATAAACATGTTGCAAATATTTTAAATATTTTTTTTTTGTTTAAACATAAATTGTCTGTGAACATTACTTTAAAATAAGCTATCGAATTTAGTTCTACAGATTGTGAATACAGAAAGAAATTACTCATATTTAGAAGGTCAACATTGTTGAAGAGACCACCCCGTAGCTTGGCTCAAATATACAGGCGACAGGAAATGTCAAACTGCCCATTCTATACTTGGGATCTGGCTGATCCTATATTTATCCTTCATTCAGGGCTATAAAGCATTTCAACTTGTCTAAATGTAACACTGAACAAGTCTTTTCAAGGCATCTGGACTGTGTTGGTTTGTGTCTATGGATTTAGTGTTGTACATTTTATTCGAATACATGTTGTTTCTTATTCCTTAAGACCTAGCTGCTTAGCTAAGTCTTGAAGAACATGTAAAAAAAACGCATAATTTTTATATAAATATATATTTAATTTACCTTTTTAAAAGTTCTTGGATTGTTGGATTAGGCATTTTATTAATGCATCAAAAATCTTAAATTCACTGTAAGTAGACTAGATATCCTTTTCATTTCAATTATTTACAACACAACTACCATCAGCTTTAAATAGTTTGATTTGTTTTCTTATGATATTGTAAACATCGCGAACGTATTTTTAAGAATAAAGTATTTTATCTGTTTCGCGGTATTCCAGAAACACTTAACGTCAGCTGCATCATATACTTTTGTTTTAATATTCAGAGTCGATATTTTCCTTCCAATAGCTGTAGAAACCTGGAATTTCATTTTTTGTTTACTTTTAGTAACTTAGTAGCTAACAGGTTTCTAAAAAAAAACAAATTTCTAATCTGCATCATAATGATCCTGCCGGTAAGTATCCCAGTGATCCAATAATGTAGTAGAGCTTACTGATATTAAATTCTGAGAATGGAGAGATGCTCCTTTTAAAGAAAATTTTACCTTGGAGAATTATGTTTTATTTAAACCTGCAAAACTACTTATGCTTTTGTATTTTTCGTAATTTAGCAAGTAGCCAAACTCACAAAAATAGTAGGGGAATGTAGATTTCACATTAAAGGTCTTGTATGATTACCTGATGAAAATAATCATGTAGTTGAACAAATAGAAGAAAATTAAGTAACTGTGGAAAATGTTTGTCTTAAGGAAACGCACATGCGTACATCATCCAGTTACAATCTTGTTAATCTGATATTTTTTTGTCTTAGCATTTAAATTCACAGTAGCATAAACGGAAATTACTGGTTGGGATTTTATAAAGCAAGGGCTATAGTTGGACATGCTGCACCAAACATAAGACAGACAAAATCAAGCAATGAACATGTACACACTAAACGTTTTTACTCTTACAGAAGAGAGAGAAATACACCCAGGAACTTGATACGGATCGAACCTGCATCCCCTACAACTCGCATGTTGCTAGCGCAGTGGGCACACACACCGAGTCACGACAGTCCCCGAAAGAGCTATGAATATTTTGACACTAATTGGTTATTGATTGATTTCCTTCATTGTTTACGTTATGAGTTTTGCTAGTTGTGAAAAATCACAATATCTTTACACACATTCTATTACATTTCCTTATTCTTAAGTTTGAGGGCCACGGTAGCTAAGTTGGAAGAGTAACGGATTCACAACAGGAAGGTTGCAATTTCGAAACCAGGTCCAACCAAAGACCGTTTTGTGCTCAGTAAATCTGTCATGACCCCATACGTTCTTACGTTTTCGTGGTATGGAAGTTTGGAAAATTGGTTGCCTGCTCAGGTGTTGATCTCGCCGTCTGACAGTGGTTTAAAATTACAAGATGCTATCCTCGGATCCTTTCCTGCGTGAACGATCCCTGACCGTTTCCAATAACCCATTGAGTTGCTCCATTGCGACGATAATTAGCTACCTACTTGCCACTTTACTTTTGTAACGATACGTTTGTGATGTCACCAGATGGCTTACAGCTGTGATCATGTCTGTACTAACTGTTTACTTTACAGTATAACTGTGGATACCAACTGAGAGTGGTGTGTCTCTATTGTGGTCAATTACGCACGATGCGATACGAGCGGGCATTGAGGCATGCAAGTTCCGTATGATGTCCTGAGACATCTCGTTCCACAGTTGCTGTAAACGCACCTCTAATTCGACCAAACTCGTAGGGTGTCCAACTTGTCGTCCCAAATGATCCCAGATTTGCTCGATTGGTGACAGATCTGGGGATCGAGCTGGTCAGGGAAGGGTGGTAATGTGGCGGAGAGGCAGTCTTGTGACATCCTTGCTGTGTGTGGCCGAGCATTGTCTTGTTGAAAAGGGGCTCCTGGGAGTCCTGCCATGAGTGGCATCACATGTGGCTGAAGGATGTCGTGGACGCACCACTGGGCTGTCATTGTGCCATGGATCAATATTAGGAGTGACCGTGTATCGTAAGCAATGGCACTCCATACCATCACACCAGCTGTGGGAGCGGTGTGTCGCTGTAAAGCGAAGGCGGGATTGAGGCGTTCACCACGGGGCCTCCACACACGAACACGATTGTCATCACTGCTCAAATTGAATCTAGATTCGTCGCTGAAGACGACCTGGTTCCACTCCGTTGCAGTCCAATTCCGTCGGGCGCGATACCACTCCAAACGGAGGCGTCGGTGGGTGGGTGTCATTGGCAG
Organism: Metellina segmentata; assembly: GCA_947359465.1. NCBI lineage: Eukaryota > Metazoa > Arthropoda > Arachnida > Araneae > Tetragnathidae > Metellina > Metellina segmentata. The sequence goes on along the minus strand of OX375878.1, from coordinate 59,915,587 downwards.
CACACGTAATGGGTGCCGCGATACCAGATGTCCTTCAGCCAGGCACCTTGCGATGGTTCGGGAAGACACGGGGGCCCGTAGTGAAGGTCCTGCCTGTGTCTGGATAGCGGCCAATGAGGCAGTTGGCTCTACGCGTGCGTTTTGTATAATGTGACGCTCTTTTCGAAGACTGGTCTGTCGAGGGTGTCCTGAGCCTGGTCGCCGTGTAAATGACATCTCTTCTGTCCACTGGTCCCAACACCTCCTCACAGTAAAATCAGAACTTCACGAGCTACTCGCCTACCTGACTACCCAGAGCTTCCATCATCCCGATGATTCTTCCTCTCTAGAACTCTGACATCTGCTAATATTGTTTTCGATGGCGGCGTAACGGTATGTCTACCTCAGTGTTTCCTTTGCGATCAAAATTTCCTTGCTAGCAAAAGATCAAGTACACTCAAACAAGCTCTGCTTACGTGTTTTATACTCCAAGGAGAACGAAGTTCAACGCCCTCTAGTGGCATTACGCAATGCACAATCACGCTGCATTTCTAATCATTTGCATTTCTAAACATCTGCATATCTGGCCGACATGTACCTTCATGCCAAGTTTCGTTACGATCCCACAATTATTTCTTGGTGCGCAAATTTTTATGGCAATGAGTGTATATAGCATTCTATTCAACTGGTTTCATTATTTCTTATATATTCTATTATTTAAGTTTGTAATTTAAATGAGTGACACACACACACATATGCACCCAAGAATACTGATAATATATATAAAGTTACAAATTATGTATATTCCTTGATATTTTCTTCATTTCTTATGCTCTCATATATTCTAAATAGCATTGGTTAGGGATTCATACTTGATATGAAATTACACACGTCCAAAATAGTAGCATCAACTCGTTTGATATTAATATGGTAATAACAATTGGATGTTTTGTGTAAGGAAAAAAAAGAAATGCTGTTTAGAATTGTAAAAAAAATCTTATCAATCGTAAATGTATATTCATGTATTTTTTCGACGGACCATTTGACGTACTCAGTGGTACTTGGGCCCATCGTCTGGTAGTTCCACCCTTTATTATAACAGGAACTGGTACCATTACCAGTTATCTAACCTGGTACTGGCGCCCGTCATCCAACCTGGTATTGCAGTACGTCATCAAACCTGGAAATGGACCTGTTATCTAACCTGGTATTGTAATCCGTCATCTAACCTGATAATGGGGCTTTTCATCACATATGGGATTGATCCACCATCTAACCCGATAACAATGCACGTAAGCTAACCAGGTATTGGAGCCAGTGATCTAACCATGAATTGAGCTCACCATCTATCGTGGTACTGGAGACTGTCATCTAACCTGGAATTGGAGCACGTCATCTAACCAAGAAATGGGAACCACCATTTAACTTCGAATTGGGTCTGTAATCTAACGTGGTAATAGGGCCTGTAATCCAACCTGGTATTGGAGCTAGTCGACTAATTTGTTTTGGAGCCAGTCACCTAACCTGAAATTGGAGCATATGATCTAACCTGGTATTGGAGTAAGTCATTCGAACAGACACTGGGGGCCCACCATCTGTCCTGATAATTGAGTCCATTATCTAACCTAGCATTGGGACTCACATTCTAACATGGTATTACATCAAATCTAATATTGGAGCTCTGACTACAGATAAGGCCCGGTGCACACATCCGGGTTTTAAACGTGCGGCGCCGTTGCGGCATCAAAGCCCAACTATGCACACATAACCGTGAAAGGACGCAAGTTCTCATTTCGCGCCATTTGCGATAAATATTCTATGGAAGAAAACGTGTTTATTTCGCTTACTTGGTGTAAAAAAAAGTATATTTTGTAACAAAATAGACGTTACTGGATACAACCATTTATTAATTATTATTTATATTCCATTTATATATGAAAACAAGATACTTCAGAACGGAGAAGCGTTTGGGGCAAGCTGCAGCGCCGTGGGGAACTGCGGTACAAATTGCACGCAAGATGGACGTGCGTCGCAGCAGCGGCGCCGGAAGCATGTATGCACCGGGCCTAAGTGTGTCTGGTGAGCCTCAGACGGCTTTTGAGACTGCTAATTCTTAATTTGGTTGGCGATAAAATTTCCCTTTTCTTCATTTTAGCATTTTAGAATTTACTAAACAGGTGTTCAATTAATCCCTAAGTGATGTTGGTTCAAACGCAATTGATTTCTGCGTGTTACCACTGATGCAAACCTTCTTGCGTTTACCTCAAACCAGCACATTAATATTGATAGAACCATCAATTATAGAAAGGTATATGAAAATCTTTTGAGTGGTCATTGATTTTACTAAAAAACTTACAACAATGTCAAGGAGGAAGAAAAATCCGTTATCCAATGTATCAATATGTATGGTTTTCATAAGAAAGTAGAAACTATGGGACAAGTCACAAGAGTATAATTTAAAACTGCGTGTTATGCGTGAGCTATGAATTCGTCCATAGACGTAGAAATAGAACGTAAATGAACCAGACAGTAAAATATGTCTTAAGTTTTACAAAAATGAGCAAACTATGAAGATTAAATTTAGCTTGCAATACATTTATTGCTAATAAACCTCGAGGCACTTTATTCACAATACCTCGCATAGAGCAAATAACACGCTTATCACGAGCTGAAATCTCAACTGGTATTTTATACTTATATATCAAACTGTTTCCTTACCGAACTAGATTTACAACCCCGAAAACTTTTAGCAACTTCAACAGTAGTTATACTGCATATGAATATTTATGAAATTCGTACTTCTTCTAACAGGAGGAAGCGCTGAAAGGTTGTATCCTGGTATTTTTTCTTTCACCCAGTCTGAAGCAGAAGGAAAATGGCTGTTACCTCAGACGTGCGAAGAGAAAACCTTACTTCCAAGTAATATTCACTGTACGAGTCATTTCCGACCTTATTGATTCCAGGAAGCTCCGAGAAAGTTTGGAAAGACAACTAAAACTGGGAGTGTTAACGTATCCTCTTTTATTGAGCCAAGCATAGTGGCCTCAAAATAGCACGAAAAATCTTTACCTCTAGAGCAGGTAGATATATTTATATATGACTTTTGAATCGAATAACTTTGAAATAAAAATATGCAGACTTTAAGAGTTGAATCGTAGAAAGAAATAATAAAAATAATAAAGAATGTGTGTATTTGTGCAAGGTGGTACACAGAGTACATATTTTTGTTTCGTAAAGATTTCAGTCACATCATTGACCTTTTAATGAAATATAGGGAGCATGTATATAGAATTCTTGTCAAAATATCTTATGTTTAGGTCATGTGGCCTTTGGGAATCAAGTTAATAGGATTGGTTATCAAACAACAGACTAATATTCTCAATCACTCTCGATAACCGTATTAACCATCAAATAATTTCTCCTACAATAGGATTCTTGCACTCTCCCACTATCACGCAACAGATTTTCAAGCGGGACGATCCGGAGAAACAACATGAAGCTGCATACAGATGCTACATCTTTTCATTAGATAGTCGATGCCCGTCGTTTTACATGACTGCAATGTTAAAGGTGTCTCGTATAACATATATTGATACAAAATATGTAGAGCTTATGAGTGATGTCTAGGGGTTATTTTTATGAGGACAACACATTCGTTGAAAGCTTAACGATTATGTAATAGGGCTAACTTAATCAATACATCATTTTTGAATATCTCTCCACGTAGGCTTCGTACAAGCGCAAAGGCGTTTCGTATAAGCCTCACATATGCTCCTGTGCATGATTAGATGCTCCATACCAATTGACTTTCTATAATTGTTATGTAATCAAACACATGTATCGCCATCTAGTCGTCAAATACACAGTTAATAGTTCAATGGTATAGAATTGATACTTAAAAAAAATCTACAACTCGGCCATTCTGTTTAATCTCTGGCCATTAGTGACTACAGAGCACAGTAATACAGAAAAAAAATTACACACAATACAAATTAGAAAGTATAACATAAAATAACAAAAACTGACTTTATCTTTAAATATGTGATAGACTTACAACACCTTCTCATCACTGTATTAGCTTGATCAAATGTCATATGTAGGATAAAGAAAAGCAAAATGCGAGGATAGTACTAGAAATACCCGACCTGACTTATAGATGGCAGTTGTTGTTTGAAAAGAATGACAACGGTAGAAAGTGCCAACTTTATAAAGCTTAAGTTTGAAGTTTGACGAGGCCACGTTGTTTAGGATTTGTATGGCAGTAATCAATGGTGAACGCTCTCAGCGCATTTGTAAACACGAAAAAAATTGGTCACCGTTATGTGATACAGTACTTTTATTTGAAAGGCCTCAGTCCAACCAATATCAAAGAGGAGCTAGATTCTACTCTGGGGAAGACTTCTTCTTTGTTTACAACAGTAAAATATTGTGCGTCAGAGTTTAAACGAAGCCGTACGAGCTGCCGAGATGAACATCGCAGTGGTCGACCATATGAGGTGACCACGCCAGAAATGGTGAAGAAAATCCACAAAATGGTATTGGAGGACCGTCGACTGAAAGCGCGCGAGCTAGCAGATACGATAGGCATTTCAAAAAGTGCTGTACATCGAATATTGACAGAAACTTTGGACATGAGAAAGCTGTGCGCAAGATGGGTGCCGTGATTACTCACACTGGAAAAAAACAGCGTCGTGAGGATGTTTCAATCGAGTGTTTAACGAAGTTTTACAACAATAAATTGCGTTGATTCATAGCCATCGATGAAACATGGGTTCATCACTTCCCACCTGAGACGAAAGAACAGTCAAAATAATAGATTTAAAGGGGATAATCTGCTCCAAAGAAGGGAAAGACAGTTCCATCGACAGGCAAGGTCATGGCGTCAGTTTTTCGGGTTGCGCGTAGGATAATTTTCATTGATTGTCTTCAGAAGAGAAAAACAATCAACGGGAGTATTCTGCGAACTTAGTGCAGCGTTTCAGTGATGAAATAAAGAAAAAACGGCCGCATTTGGCAAAAAAGAAAGTTTTGTTTCATGTAGACAATGCACCAGTTCACACATCCATCATCGCGATAGCCAAAATCAATGAGTTAAAGTTCGAATTGCTTCCGCACCCTATTCGCCAGATTTAGCCTCCTCAGATTATGTTCTGTTTCCAAACTTGAAAAAATGGCTCGATAGTAAAAGATTTGCCAACAATGAAAAGGTGGAGTCTGCAGTTGATGGCTATTTTGAGGAGTTTGTGACGATTCTGACTATAAACAGGGTATCGAAGCTATTGAACATCGCTGGGGAAAGTGTATCGAGCTAAAAGGAGACTATGAAAGAAAACTATGAAATAAAGACATTTCTTCCAAAAGTTTTTGTGTTTTATTTGTTAGGTTGGGTACTTCTGGGACTACTTCGTACATTGATTAAACGTAGGTGGTACAAAATGTAAAAAATGCAAAATATGAATACCATACTACAAATTAAATATGAATACCATACTACAAATTAAATATGAATACCATACTACAAATTAAATATGAATAACATACTACAAATTAAATATGAATACCATACTACAAATTAAATATGAATAACATACTACAAATTAAATATGAATACCATACTACAAAAGATAATATAAATATACAACAAAAAGAATCACAAATGAAAGTTATTATTCGGAATCCATTCTTAAAAAGATTTCATTAGTTCAGCAGAACTGGTAGTGATCACAGTACCTGGATGTTTTCCAACTTTTTCACTTCATATCGGTCATTAGGATTGATCTTAACAATATAGACCAAAACATTTAGGGTCTCAATTTCAGTCCAAAACCAAATTGGGTCCTCTGAATGGCTACTAGATCACTAATCTTGTAAACATGTTATTTTTCTTTTATCGCAGTTTTTCTTATTTTTATCCACAATCGTCTGAATGTTCTTTGACTCTTGCATGAAATTTCTTTGCTTTTGGAAATCTGTTATCATTTCTCCAATTTATTTTACTAGATTTCTTAATCTTTTTTTTAACTTTTAGCAACCCAACAGGAACAATCTTTTTCAACCCCTTGCAATAAGTGTATTCTCCTGGATCAAACTGACCATACTTAGTGCAGCCGTTCTACGAAGGGGACTCATATTCTATAGTTCCAACGCCCTTAAATATTACTGTTCTTAGAGCAATGTAGTGACACTTACAGCAACTTTCTTGTTATTACATTTCTGTATCCCAAGTTCACTTTCATCGCCAAGATTAAGATTTTTGAATGCTTTGCATTCACTGGAGTGGAAAAACATGTTTTTTTACAATATCACTCCTTTCAATCAAACCAAATATTTCTTATAGAGTACAGATAACATCAATGTACCACATAGGCAAAGGCTTTTTCAAACACATTTTATAAGATCTAAGGTTTCCTCTATTTGATCTGCAGCTTTATGAAAAGTGACCTCTCCAAGAAGATACAGTCTATGCTTCTTTATTTTTTTATCTGTTTTGGTCCTTTTCTATTCATATATTGAACTCAGTTTATTTACAGTATCTCTGACAGATTCATGGTGAATATCAATCAGATTCATTTCTTTAATACAATTTGATAAGCTCTGATATCTGCATTCGCCAGTTCTTGGGCACCAATTTCAAAAATGCAACTCCATCATTAAAGTTTAATGAAACGACCAAGAATAGCAGTTCCTATTTAATCTTTAAAATCCAACTGACCAGCTGATATAACATGCAGAAGAAGAAATGCTGATCAATTTCAACTTAACTTGTTGTACCTAAGTCCCTTGTGTTCAAACTTAGGTTTCACCAATACCTAATATCACGAAAGAGTTACTCACAATGTTGTAGGGCAAGACTTAAAATATTTTTTTTTAAATATCCTTATGTATGAAGCAAACAAGAGCAGTAACGGACAAATCACCCAAATTTATTTATTTCGTTTGAATTCGGCTTCCCACAACACGTTACATATTTGTGTGATGAATGCTGATGTATTCTGATCACTGCAGCTGAACTGTCATTACTTTGATGTACGAGTTCGCTTGGATATCGCGATTTCAGATAACCAATTCCCCAAAGTCAAAACATCTCAATTATCTGTACTCGAAGCTTCAATTGGGCCGTAATAATAAGTTCTTACAGTGCTTCAAAACCATTTACTAGAAGAGCATTATGCATTCCTCAAAGAAATTCTTCAATTCAAAACCAAAGCCCTTCTAAAGTACTATCAGCTCTTGGCTGACTGAAATATCTTTAAATGATACGCCTCAAAGTTTAATTTCAACCTCTTAAGTAACAAATATTTCACATAAAAATTGTCTGCAGTCAATTGTTCAGTTTCTTTGGAAATAGTATGGTGAATATTAGTAGGAAGCAAAGGTATTAAATGCGACACCCCTTCCATTTAATCGATCTTCAGTCTTGTTAAGGCAACATCACTTCCTTATTCAAACTTTTAACATAGTTAAACTTTTTTAAGTCATAGTGTGACTTTCCGTTTACTCTTTTATTTCAGAAGCAGAAGACATGAAACTATTTGATGACTGGATCCTCATGTTCTTTGATTCTCTTTCTTTCCCTTTCTTCCTAAATTCGATCTTGCATTATAGAAGCATGACTTTTACAAATTATTCTTCCTAAAAGTGTGTTTTTAAACTCAAAGCCTTCATTTCAAGCATTCGGAACTGTGAGGATCCACCTCTTCAACCAATATTTCAGCGACAATACTGAATTTTCTTTCCTACTTTTCACCAAAAATGCCATCTTACTAGTAGTGGGTATATTTGTTTGAGATGGTGAACAATCAATGGTGTAAACCAGTGAAAATGTAAACAAGCATTCACTTTTACAACTTACTAATGTCAATTTCACTAATACACACAACAGGTATTAAATGATTGCAGAAAATAATTCATTTATCTCTCAATGCGAATGTGAGTAAAGTTAAAATTTAACTATCTAAAATGAACTTAAGATTGTATGAATATTCACTCAGTTCAGAATGTCATAGAATTCAAAATAAAATGATATGAATAATCTGTCAATTTCATAAATAATTGCAAGACCCAAAAAATTCACATATTAAATACAAATGTTACTCAACATTTAAGTACTCAAATATCAAACAAAACTAGATTACAAAGCAGCTCAGAATTTTAAATAATTTCAAATTTATTCATATTTTTCGTGCCAAAAAAATCGTTTCACTCATGAAGAGTAATTTTTATTCAACCATACAAAACAATATTAAATTTAAGAGTCATCATATTCGACTCAAAATAAAAACTTCATACTTTTGAAGTTTTAAATAATTTCAAACCGATATGTCATAAAATAACGAAAAGCCACATACCTCAGCACTGAAATCGACGAAGAAGTATCAAAGGAATATGTTCAATGAAATAAAATAAACTCATGAAATGAATACATTCGAATTATTAGCTGTCATATAAACAGAATGGAATCCAATAGCATTTTCTTTTTAAAACAAAACTTAAAGTTAGTACACAAAAATTACCTGAAATTAATTTTCTTTTCAGTTCAAGTTAATATGAGAACACTTATAAGTTTAATAGTCCTTGAGTTATTAGATATAAAGAAGTAATCAAATTTGTGATTAAATTCTTTGTTAGGACACGGAACTGTTTTCTCATAAGGTTTCTTAAGATGGTACTAAGTTAAGACGAAAAAAAAATTTACATTAAATTATTCAATGATCAATTCTTATTCACTAGGTAGATTATAGCCTGGGGCCTTCGCACATAGACTATAAATAATCAACTATTCTACATAGTCAACTTTGCTTCACAGCAGGAGCTGGCCTAGCGACCATTTCAATTTTCTCAGATCCTGGAACACATTTTGGGGCGAGCTCCTACTTTGTGAGATTCTTAATTTGTGCCTAAGTGTTAATTTTTAAATAAAACACATTAAAAACAATTATTTAATAGGGCTACGATTATCGTACCTCATTCCCGAATTTAAAACGGAACAGCACACAAGCAAAAAACCACTTTGTATAAGCGTCACACGCTCTTATCCAAGGTAAGATGCTATATAACAGATATGACTTATATAATTACCAACAGAATTAGTCATTTTGTGGCATAACACACAGTTATAATTTTAATTGCATTCTATACAAATCGTATACATAAATTGAGTTGAGTTTTGCATGGTAATTTTTTTTTACTTTAAAATTTATTGTTCTGATTTTTCTTTTCCTTGTAGAAAGAAGAAGGCCCTTGCAAAATCCCTCCGACAAGAGATAGTCATTAATATGACCCAATTTTTTACTGTTAAAAAGTTATTGTTGCGATTTTACCTTTCCTTGTAGGAAGAAGAAAACCCTTGCAAAAGCCCCATACAACCATACAAAAGAGAGTCATTATTATGTCACCATGTCTAACGGAGGGGGGGGGGCATGAAAATATGAAAAAGTTTCTTATACTGTTTTTTCAATCTGTTTTCTAGGTTCAAAAATCTATAAATACTTTCAAGCTTTTAAATTAGTAAATCTGCATTATTATGAACAGTAAAATTTTGTGGGATTTATATGAGTTTAATTAATATAACATTGAATACTTTGAAAACTTGCTCGAAGTATTTCAATTTTTAGGGACCCAAACCTCTTTTCCCCTCCCAATACATTTAGCGTGGCCTCCAGTTAACACATTAAGTGCTTTGTTTTTAAGGGGTTCGTTTACGGTTTGTCAGCGTAAATTGTTTCAACAAAGCTTCCACATTAAGGACGCTCAGCACTAAGATCGATAGGAAAAAACAATTTTTATTATTAAGGCCTGTTTTCCCAAAGCAGGAGGGATGGATATTACAGATATATAATACCAATAATAGTAAGTATAAACAAAATAAAGAATTCGTGAAGAGAAAATCCCCTAACAGTTTCCTTTAATACCTTCTATATATTTCTATTCACTGTTCGTTTCTCGATCGAGTTCCAAACATATTACAAATTCAACGCCATTGCATTTCCCTAGAAGAAGCTTGTAGCTTAACCCCCTAAATTTGCTAGTGTGCCCCATATTCCCCACACTGCTTGTCGATTAGCACTTTATTTTCCCATCTTCTGTCACTTTTCGACACATCTCACAACTGGATTTCCGCCTCAAAAAGTTCGCTTTTGAAGTCGTAACAGTTATACCTATGACTGCTTCATTCAAATACGACATAAATATGAAGCAACATATTTCTTGACCCCCACTCACAACAATACTTTTCCAACTTGCCCTTCATCTCACTTAGATTCTTTCCTTGGTATACTTTTCTGTATTTTACTCCTGTGTCAGTAAAGCTTCCTTGTGTGCATATCCACTTGACTTTTTTGGTAAAATTTCACACTTGCGCCATAAAACTGAACTAATCAATCATTTAACTTAGTCAATGTGGACCCCTCAGTGCAGATGTGCTATTCCTGATAGAAGGCAAACACTCATGTCAATAATTATATGCTCAGATGGCTGACCACTTTCCGAAACTTGCTTCGATTTGTAGTAGAGGTTGGAGAGCACTCACCTAATTCATATTTATTACTGCCATTGAAACAGGACAATACAGAAATGATAAGCTTATTTATGCAGAATCTCCGTGGGGTTAACGCAAAAAGAAACTTTTCCTCCTTAGTAGACTTTAATTGCCTCGCTACAAGGTCCCTTCATACACTATTCGCAAAGATTCAACATGAACCGTTTTCTCTTGTGGTGAGGAGAGCGACGCAGACCACTGCCTCTTCAACTGCGACCACATCGTAAACCATCCCATTACCAAGCAAAGAGGTGACACCATTTCTTAGTCATTTGAAAGTACTATTAAAAAAAAAACATTCAAGATATAAACATAAGATGTGGCTGGTGCAGAATTGTATTCAGTGTTCTGCAACACAACTCCTAGCAGTTGCAATTTTTTTCTGCAGGCATTTTGTCCGAAATTTGAAAACTGCAGGAAAATCAAAAACAGACGTAAAACACATTTATAGGCTAAATATGTATGACATATTTATAATAAAACATCCAAATTAATTAACTTACTTTATTTAATACCAAGGCATACTTTTAGAATTTGCAATTCTGTCGATAACTTTTGAATTTAAATATTTTTTTATTGACGTTGAAGATGTGTTATTTATAAAGAGTTTGTGTAAATTTGGGCGGTGTATAAAGGTTGTTCCGTAGCTAGAAAATAAAAAAAAGTGTGGCAACGAAAGCACTTTGCACTGCAGAATATCGTAACTTATGATCAAAAAAAAATTGGCCAAACAATTTTGGTAAAATTAATAATAATTTGATAAAATAAGGAGCAGAAAGTGCTTAAAACGACGGACTTTGAGCCGCATGGTGATTCGGGAGGCGTGGGCACGAAGAAGAGAATGATTTTCTTGTTTTTCTTCCCTCCTTGCCAGACCATTGTTCCTCGTAGCTTCTCCCGATCAGCGAGAAAAATGAGCGGCAACAAATACACGGAAATAAATCGATTGTGATCCGTCGTGTGACACAATTAGGGCAATATGAAAATGTAACCAACGGCGCTGGCATTCATGTATTATTCAAAGGGGTAATGCATGCTCGTTTGTCGCAACCCCCGAAAGTGATGATTCCAGCAATCTGAGTTAATGCACATTAGCTAAGTGAGTGGGATCAGAAAGAAAGAGTGGCACAAGTCAGAGTTCGATCCGGTATAGTTTTCAAGGTCGCATAGGCACACTCGCCGATAAAACCAAGCTGTTTGAAAAGTTATTGATCTCGTAAAAGTTCTCGAAGTTTTGGAAAAAGCCAGGACTTTGAAGAGTTTTGATGGGTGTTATGGGACCGCAATTTCCAGTGTAAACGTTTTTCAGCGAGGGTGAAAAATGTTTGAGGATTAATTTTGCATACACAAGCAATTTTAGTTTTATAGATTATGTAAGATGTCAACTTTCTTATGGTTAGCTTTAAGGACGTGAACTTTAGGAGCTTGTCATATTTTGGAACAACAATTAAAACAAACAAAAGATTGTTTTGAGAATGAATATTTGAATTGTCAAACTAACCATACCATTGCAAGCATAACAATACATTTCTAACTGCGGACCAAACAAATAATTTATAAATACGCACTAGGGATGCGACATCGACAGCAAAACATCGATGTTCAAAATTAAAACATCGATGTTGATAATACATCGCCCCCAAAAAATCGATGTTTTTAAAATTCAGTGTATTTAAACTTTTATCCCCATTTCTTAAAACTGGTTTTGCAACTATTGATGCGACATCGACAGCAAATCATCGATGTTCAAAATTAAAACATCGATGTTGATAATACATCGCCCCCAAAAAATCGATGTTTTTAAAATTCAGTGTATTTAAACTTTTATCCCCGTTTCTTAAAACTGGTTTAGCAACCAGTGATGCGACATCGGCTCCAATACATCGATGTTTTTTTATGAAACATCAATGTTTTGAAAACATTGACATCAATGTCGCACCCTACTTTACAGACCATTCTCTCTTGGTCACTTTGGTTTAAAAGTATTTTCAATTTGCTGATTATAAAATTTATGCTACTTGGTTATTTTTAAAATTTTTATAACGGTACTTTTTTCATTTAAAAATAAAACATCGACAAGTATAAATATAATACGCACACCACAAAGAAGGAATTATGGAAACAAAGTGAGGCTATTTATTTGATCAAAGGTAGTAAAGCCGGAATCAATTTTTTAAGTGGGAAAACTTTTGAGTTTGTTTGTTCAGTCTAAGAAAAAAACACGTAATACCTCCCCCACCGAAAACTCCAACTAACAACTTTATAAAGTAAACAAAAATGAAATACAATAGACGTTTAGAATATGATTGGGATCATTAGAATGATGTGTGTCATTTTGCTATGTATTTTATCGTAAATAAGAACACCATTAAAAGTAAGCGAAATGCTTTTATAAAGATTTGTGATAAGTTTAATTCAAGTAGTTATGAAATCCATTTATGTGCAAATGGATGAAATAAGATGTAAAATGTGTGTATGTATGTCCATGATATAAGCTATTAAAATAAAGTTTAACGCAGATGATAGGTGTAGGTCTATAAGTTATTACAATTTAGCTTGCAGTTTTTCACTTTCAAACTGAACACTTGAAAATTTATAAAAATGTATTTATTAATCACTCTAAAATATTTGATTTTTTATGAATTTTATATGCATGCGTTTCCTTTATTCGAATATTGTATTTCCTCAAAAAAAAATCTTATGGTTAATAGAAAATATTACCAACTTTCAGCCACATCTGAACTACGGGTCCTGTACTAGCTTAGATGGCAGAAGCCTCATGAAAAAAAATCTCAATTGCTTATTATTTAACTTAACTGTATGTATAAATTTTCTCTTCTATTCCTTTATACAACTGGATATATCTTTTATAAGATCAATTGTTGATTTGTTGTGGTGGATAATTGAATTTACGTCGCACTGGATCAACACAATGGACTACATAATAACAATGACAAAACATACCTTTTTGAACTTTAAAAACAGACTACACTGTACATTATTATGCAAAAACATTCCAGATTTCCGGCACCCTCTTTAGACCTACTGCTTTGGTACCATGGTACTGGTCACATCCTATCCCATTTTCAAGCCTTTCAACCTTTTTGTACCTAGTTCTTAAATCTTTGTTTAAATGGGTACTAAAGGAAATTTTATAAAATTGGGGTACACAGCAGAAACGATATGTGTGTATAAAGAACTATATAAAAAAATTGTGAACAAAATAAAGGACAATCAAAACCTTTATTAGGACAACTGATGCTTTTAAAAGTTGAACAAATTGCATCAGGATAATATTGAATGTAATTGTGTAACATAGAGGTGTTGTGTAATGTGCACTGGTAATTACAATCTCGATCTAACAAATTTTAACCTCTTAATTCAGAATAAAATCCGTGTTGTTATAGTTCTGGCAAATAGCTGCATAGATGCATATTAGAAGTAAGCAGTCACAAAGAATGCGTTTTTAGTGCATTGGTTCGTTTATTTTATTATTAGGGGGTCAGAGGTAAAGTCGTGGCCAATTTTTAGGAGAGTGGTACCCACTGGCTAGTTGTCCATGGATATTCGGGTAGAGGTGTGGTCCTTGCTACAGGTGTGCCTGAAGATAGCTACTTTTTGGGTTCCTCTAGGAACACACTGTGACATCGTGAGAACCTATGTTGTGCTTGACCTTTAGGAAGGGTCACTTGCAGGGCAGGTGCCTACTCCATTGTGTCATCGGAATGCCGAATACATTCTGATTCGTTATTGTTTGGTACCAGCTGCTGTTCTTTCGTCACACGCTCTACAACGACTTGAGAAGAACAGGTGAAATAGAACGTCATCTGCTGGTGGTGTTCGTCCAGATGATCTCTGATTGGTTTTCGACTTTCACCGTTGTCTTACTTTTTGTACTGCGGGCAGAGCACTGCGGGGAGACGACTACAGAGTGCCATAGAAGAGGGTGACGCTTGGTCACCGTGCTGGACTGTGATGATACATACTTTTATGTACTGGTGTAATTATGTAAATGTGATGATGTAAATACTACATATTTTGCTTAATGTTCTTGGAATGATTAGAACTTTAAAATATCTTGCTGTTGGATATTTTGTGTAGGATTCATACTGTTTTCATGCTATCGTTTTGGACGACGACACCACAACACTCTTAACACGTTCATCCGATCCAGCAGAAAAGAGCTCTCCATTTCGTAGGAAAAATTATCATTCCCTTTCTCTCCGACTCCACACAGATTCAACCTACGCGGTTCTAACAGACCTCACGGAGGCACCATTGGGGAAATACAAAAGGAAGAGTGAGCAATGGTAACATTTTTATGTGCCCACTATCATGTTACTAAAACTAGAAGTAACGTGATCCTTAGAATACTTTCATATGCCGGGAGGAAATGAACATTAGTCATTTTATTTGTTCACGGGGCGGGAGAGGACGCTCATCCATTGATTCATCATCTGATTGGTCCGATCTACATTGTTAGTAGACTTTGGCGAATTCACTATCTTTGTCGCCACTCTATAGAAAAACAGATCTGCCCTGTCATAAAAATTTATAGCGTCAAACGGCGCGATGAAATATCTAATCGGTTAACCAAATCGATTTTTCTCAGAGTATTCAGGAGATAGTAATGATATCAAGTTGGCATTTTGGTCACACTTTTTAAATATATTAATAATAATGTTCACTCTATTTATCATCTTTATATTTAACGTCTATGGTAGCCCAAAATGACATTGTACAAACCATCCAACCACATATTCCAAAATTTCCTCAACCTCTGTATAGATTAGAATGACACTGAGAATTTGTTAAGTCTTGGGTCTGAATTCACTGAAATTAGTTGGCCGTAAAGAATCTCATAGGAAATAATGGATGTTGGAATAGTTTAGAAAAGAAAGTATCGCGTAAAAATAGTAATAAATAAATAGTTTGCAAGATAATGAGAAGTTTAAGATTATCATAAACATTTATTCGTGTTTTTAACAAATATTGTACATTTTGTAGTGTACTATGTCACTAATAAGAAAATAGTTCTTCTTGAAAACATAATTTCTTTTTCTGTTAAAAACCTTTTTAATGAATGAAATGCGCTTTCACTTTTCCGTTTCCACTCATATAAAAATATTTCTATTAATATGAACTTTTTATCACTTCATATTACCATATCGTATACTATGTAATGCTCGATGATTAAGTAAGTGACTATCCATGGCAAACTTAAGGTTTTACCAATGCTGTATAGGACATAACTTGTTCCAAATGAGTTTGGCACTTGCATCAGGACCAGTGACAATAAACGAATACTCATGAATAGGACAAAATATATGCAAACAAGATATTGTAGGAAAGATATTCAGGAGCATCTAACGATTTTCTTATTTCTAAAATCGAGACATTCTAATTCTCAATTAATTATAATCGGTGCCAGATTAAAAACTTAAGTATAACAGTGTTGAATTTCAAAACCGTTTTAATTCATTTGTGATTTATTGAATAACTTTAGTAACACTTATGAAATAAATATTTCGAACATCTGACTACTTAGAATCTTTGGATTCACGTTCCTAACCCTTCATTATGCCATCAGTACTACGGAGATTAAAGTAAAATTTTTCTTGGTCAAAGTTATTCATTCACTTTGAAAAAGAACTCCCCGAAGGTGCGAGGACAAAGAGGACATCTAATTGAGTCGAGCAAACGGAGAACCATTTCAATTATGCAAAGATTAGTTTTCCAACCTGTTATCACTCCCTTCTAAGCTGAAGCAGGTTCCCAAAGTCCGATCGATAGATTTGATTGGAAGATTTCGATCATTTTATCCTATTTGTTTTCTCAACTACACCTCTTTGGATCTTTCGAATTTAACTGATTAGAGGAGTAACGCTCTCATCGATCAAAACGACTCAATACAATTGGAACCATTTTTTTGTCCAATCCGATAACTTAAATAAGACCTGAGCAGGGATCCCAAAAAGGGGAAGAAGGCATCTGGTATTATGATACCGGAACGTGAGATCTGTGTGCTGGACTCCAGAAATTGTGATTATACTGTAATTTGCAATCTGTCAATCCGCTGACGCAAAAGTAAACAGTGTGAAATCGGCCAACCAACAATGCTATATTGAGGTACTGTAAAGATTGTGAGATTCTGTTCTGAGAAAAAGACCTAAACTATGGTCTAACAAAGTTTATCATCCATCATTACAACGTGTCAAGCTATAGTGAAATTGTAAGTTTCTGATCTAAAATTTAAGGACGAACTTAGGTCATTCAACTTATTCATCTGACCTAGCCCCTGTGATATCTGGATGTTGCCAAAATTTGAGATTACACTGAAAGATCGAAGATTTTTTAGCATCGCTAGAACCCAGCATAATGTGAAAAAAGAACTCAAGAGTATTCCAGAAGAAGAATTCCTGGTTTGGCTCCAGAAACAAGAGCAACGTTGAAAGTAGTATACAGCCGTAAATAAGAACTACTTCAAAGGCGACAGTAGTCACTGATGACCGGTTCACGAATGGATAGAACATTGAAAACAATACAATTTAACAACAACTGCTCAAAATTCCTCAATAGTATGTGAATAAATGACTAAATGAAACCTAAAACAAGGTATGAAGTTTTTTTGTAGCTTTTCCAGACCATAATGAGGACTGTGTTCCACTAAGCTCATTTTTCTTTCCATGAAAGTTAGATTTCTTGTGAGAAACACACTTAATGAGTTTAAAAGTGAGTAGAATTTTTTCTTCTTCAATGGTTTTTTGACTTCATGGGTTTCATTTGTAAGTCGACTAAATGCAAATGAAATTAAAATTGTAACTAACTTTAAAAAATTTGTTGCATTATTAATACTGCGTTTTGGAAGTTTGTACCGCAGCACACTTCAAGAAAAGGGACAGCTCAAAAAGCAAATTTTACGCATTGGATCACAAAAAGATTGGAAATCTTTAATCAATTTTACTTATGGATTTGAAGTGGTAAAATTTATTCAAACATAACATAACCTTTAAAGATTTGATATCCATCATTTGTTCGACAATAATAGTAGTTTGTTAATTGAGAAAAGTTTTCCCTTTGAGTTGCGTTACTTTTCTCTAGAACGTAAGGTATTATGATGGAATTCAAATTTGGGTAGCATGTGACCAGTCCATTTGCTTTAGTCGGATTCTTTTACAGCTCATTTTAAACTGAAAATTTATTTGCTGAATAGATTAAAAATGTTAAACATCCAATTTACAAACTATTTTCTACCGAAAAACAGTACATGGAAAATCATGCTTTCACTCAAGTTTTCGAACTGATAACGAATGTCGAATGAACAGTGAATTGAAGCCCTCCTCACATTATACTGAAGTCCTCTTGTATATATCGATGAATAAATGTTATTCTATTCGTTTTGAGTTGTTGATTCACAAAAATTGTCTTTCCTGTCATTCTATGAAAATTTTACCAATACTTAAAATCTGAATAGTAAAAAGATAAGATGTTCAAAAAAACTGTCTAGAAATCGCATTTTTAACATGCTTGATGAAACGTTTTCATAGTGAAATGAACAAAAGTAGACTCGACATACACAAAAGGTAGTACTAAAGGTGGAGAACACTAAAGCATTTTGGTGCTTGGATTTAAGTCTATATTTCCATCTAAGCCTTATCCAAATCTTAGTTCTCGAAGCACTAAAATGATGTCGAAAATGTCAATACATACTTCATTTAATAGGCCTGACCTCATATTGCTTTAATGGAAAGAAAATTTCTTTCATCATAGAATTTCTTTGCAGTTCTTTCAAAAACTTTTTGTACAGGCTGTTAGTTGATTTTATAGAATGTTCGAAAGGAATTCAAATAAATGACGTTCTGGACAAAATGCACGTCATTAAAGCTTTATTAAAGTTCAGAAAGATAGCATACTTAATGCTACCCTTACGCTCTTATGTCCTGTTAGTTTAAGAAAATTTTCCAAAAAATTCACACATGTGGATACCTAAAAAATGTCATTAATCATGACTTGAAGCTTAAAACAATCTAATGTGATTTTTCTATCCTTAAATTCTATGCAATATGAAACTAAACCCAAGAGAAGAATAGCTATCATTTTCTTCCGCTTCTGTACATAAAATTTAACTTATGCAAAGCATTGGCTAAAAGTATTGAGCTAAGCCTTTTTCTTACGGAAATCATTTTTTAAATGGGCTCGACATGAATCTGGTTGCAATATTTTTACATTTCCTATGTAAATGTTTGCTTTTGTTTAATCCTCACTTATCAATAACGATTATCATTTTTGACGTGTATCTAAGATTTAGACGCGAAGAAGATAGAGCATTTTCTGCTTTTAAAATGATTATGCTTGTACTCTAAGAATTCTAAAACACTAAAAGTACTAGATATGAACAGCCGAACCTCGTAAACATGAAAATTTTTGATGTTGACGAACAATTTTACATTTAAAATTCCTTTTTATTCTTCTCATCGAAATGGACTAAAAATTAATGTTTTTCGAACTTTCAACCTTGATTACTCAACATGAAATATGTATTACGATAAACTTGAATGAAACGGGTCTTAAATATAACGTCATGTTGATATGGATAAGTATTATATTTAGTACTGGGGGGAGGCTCTTGCAAGTTAAACGGTGTGTCAAAGTACAATGCGTTGTTAAACACTTTGAAGAACAGCATTTGGCAGCTCTCTAATAACATAATAATTGAATCGGTCGCCATTCGAGTGTGTGATTGCTTTCTCTACTCGTTTCCCAAACAAATCTTTTAACCTCAAACAGAAAACGAAATAAGTTCGTAAATATATCCGTCACAACAATTTTATTAGATATCAGAAATAAAAACTGATCAGATTGTGGCAACACTAGGGTATTAGCTAAGAGACAAATTTGACTAAAACTTCTAATTAACTGTAAATTTAAAAGATTTAAAAAAGAATAGACAGTTCAGAGTTGGAATTTTTTTCATTAGTTGTATCACCACTATGCATTTCTTGGTCGTAATAGTTTTTATTTAGTTTGATTTTTTCATCTTTACTAGTATGTGTAGTGTAAGTTGGGACTGCGAAAAGCGATATTTAGGCAGAGTCCAAAAATCGAAAATCTGGCAAAGTCCGAGAAATCATTTGTTGATTGGAAAAAACCGTTTATAGGAGTTCTGGGGAAACCGGTAATTTTTGATATTTTCGGAAAATTCCAAATTTCGAAAATCCGGCAGAGTCCAGAAATTTCCGAATATTCGGCAGAGTCCAAACATCGAATTTTTTTTCGGACAAGTTGAAAATCTTTTGATATTTCGGTAGAGTCCGTGTTCGGAACTATGGCAAAAGACATAATTTTTGATATGTTCGGAAATTTCCACATTTCGAAAATTTTGTCAGAGTCCAGAAATTCTGAAAATTCGGCTAAGTCCAAATTTCGAAAATTTTGACAAAGACCAAAAAAGGCTTTCGGAGCGGGGGATTCATGCAAGTGCGGATATACTGACACGAGAAATTTTCTTGACTTTGAAAACATTTTGACCCTCGGGACAGAAAAAATCATGGTCTTGGAAATTTTTCAAATCATATTATACACCGAGGCACATTTGTACCCCCGCTCAAGTAACGGCAGGGACCTCCCCGTGGTGCGGTCTGGTAATTGACTGATTAACGTCAGTCAAGCTAACTCCTGCTCGTTTACGTATGGCTCCTTTAGGTGACTTTGTGGTTTAAATCGGTATACTTGAGGGTAGAAGGAACGCTTGCCAAGCCGTCCTGACCTAAGATAACTGAAACTCACAGACGAACCGAGGCTTCACAACTGAGAACTTGTTCGAAGAAGGGAAGAATGCCTAAACCATGTACCTTGGTACGCCCCTTCTCCTCCGCTGGAGCGAGTAGGGAGACCCGGTAAAACCCATCAGGGTTGCCGGAGTTGCTGACCTCTGCAGTCAGACAGCTGGATTCCGACGGATCCTCATCAGCAAGGAGAAGTGTGTGCTGCCTGTCTTAAATGACAAAATGTCAGACCACTGTTGGGGCGTAACGCGTGAGTATCCGCCCCTTCGGGATGAGTGGCATTGGAGGTGCACAATTATCTGAACTGACGGTGACGAAAGATGAAGGCGCATGTTGGCAGCACTCATAGAACTGCCCCGTTGGTCCCGACGGTTAGGGAGAAGCCAGTGGAGTCTGAGGAAATGGCTGGGAAATCTCCCCGGATAGGTGTGGGGCTGCGCGGGCAATTCGTGAGATGCGCGCACGTAGCCCTGCATCAGATGGGGGCGTCTGAGGCGGGGAAACCTTACGGCAACAACCTCAGATATGAGCTGGTGACGACCAGGACTGCCTCGCGCTTGCCTGGCATACGAGTGCGAGTCGTGGGTTGCAGGTAACTACGGACTGGAACCTGGCCGTGTTGGAGGTGCCTCAGTCGGCCTCTGACTGGATTACACCATCCGAATGATGGGACGATTGGGAAATTTTCCTCACTTTACTTATCATGGCTACAAACATAAGATCTAAGATTTTGTGTGTCCCAAAGCCGAGATTGTGCGATGTTGTTGCGGAGTGCGTGGCTGTGGCTGGAGGCCCAACTGTTTGCAGACCAGTTGAAGCAGAAGAAAGAGAGTAGACCCAAAAGTACGGGAAGGTCGTCCCCGAGGCCGAGGCCGTTGAGGGTAGAAACCAGAGCCACAAGTGGAAATTTTTCCAGTGGAACCTACGCCGTGAGGTAGCTGTGATGGGCGTTGTCACGAAAATGGCAACTGATGAGTGTACGGATGTATTACTACTGTCTGAACCGTACCTCAGCAGGGGTAAGCTAGCAGGTCTTCCCCTAAGCTGGCGCTGCTCACATGCAAACGATGGCAGAGCGCTGATCGCTGTGGCCAATCATGACATCGACGTCTTTAATATCCTAGTGACCAAGAATATTGTAGCTACTGAGCTTTCGAACGGAACTGAGAAAATCGTGGTCGTTTCAGTCTATTTTCCGCCTTGCGCGCCAATTGATCCGTTTTTAACGGAACTATCGGAGGTGTTTACAAGGTGCAAAAGTAAGAGGATAATAGTCGGGGGCGACTTGAACCTTAAACATCCATTGTGGCATACGGGAGAGCCCAGTACTCCCAGTTCAGAGAACCTTGTTGCTTTGCTTAGTCAATTTGACATTGGTGTCCTGAATGACCCGGATTCACCGCCCACCTTCAATAATGGCCGCGGAACTAGCTGGATAGACGTAACGATGGCCTCAAGTGCAATCTTCGACCGTGTAACGAACTGGAAAGTGATCACTTTACCTAGTAGTGATCACGAACTAATCTCGTTTGACCTCCAGCAGGAACGAAGTCTCATTTCGGCTAATAAATTTTCACGACATCCTAGGAGAATCTCCAGGATGGTCAAGTCTCTCTCTAAGACTTTCCTTAGGTATTCCTTCCAAATACTCGAACTCTCGAGTATTTCCCATAGAGACGAGCTTGATTATTGCCTAGAGAACTTGACTCACTCAGTTCTGATGGCAAGTGAAAAATTTCTCAGAGTGCCCTTCTCTGGGAGAGACAGAAAGCCCTGGTGGGACGACGAGCTAACGATTGCCCGGAAGAAGCACGCAGCTCTTAGACGAAGACTACAAAATGCCTCCGGGACGGAGCGCGAGTCTTGGAAAATACAGTTTCGAAGGTCACAGGCAATGTTTAAAAGACTAGTCATTTGCAAAAAGAGAGCGTCATGGGTGAAGTACTGCCTTGACGCTGATATATCCAACCCATACACATTACCTTATAAGTTGGCATCGGGCAAAGTTAAGAGGCGCCAACCGATAGGCAGTATCAGAAAAGAAGATGGCACGACGACGGCGACACACGCGGAAACGATGGAACTACTTCTTCGCACGCACTTCCCATCCGACTCCGTCGGAGAATCTTCTGACCAAAGAACTTTGAGGGAAATTGTTAACAACTACCTCAGGGAAGATGCGATTAAGGATCGACCATTCACGCTCCTAGAGGTCACGGGTGTCGTGAGATCCATTAAAAAGAAGAAAGCGGATGGCCCAGACGAGATCTGCGGGGAAGTGATTAAAGAGATCCACCGCCAGTATCCGAGATTCACGTTGGACTTGTTCAACAAATGTCTGGAACTGGTTTACGTACCCAAGGCCTGGAAAAATGCCCGTGTAGTTTTCATTCCTAAACCCAATCGTGACGTAGCCGACGCCAAATCCTATAGACCGATCTGTCTGCTGAGCACATTGGCGAAAGCTTATGACAAGCTAATAGCTAATCGTGTAAAACACTGGTTGCACATTAATGGCAAGCTTAACAAAAACCAACATGGTTTTAGAGCCGCGAAATCGTGCAATACAGCCCTTTTCGAGGTTCGGCAAGCCATTGCCAAGAGTCGTGAAGAGAAGAAACATGTCAGTTTAATCTCACTCGACGTCGAGGGCGCCTTTGACAATGTCTGGTGGCCTTCAGTGCTGGGAAGGCTGGTGGAAGCCAAGTGTCCAGTAAATCTCTATTCAGTGATTTACAACTTCCTCAGTGAAAGGACAGTCACCTATAAGTCGCATGGTTGCACGGTAGAAAGGACAACGGAGAGGGGCTGCCCGCAGGGTTCATGCAGTGGTCCCCTCCTGTGGAATCTAGTGGCGGACGGCTTTCTAGACCTCATTGGCGTGCCCAACAAGGGTTTACGTGGTGATATGATTGCTTACGCGGATGATTTCGTCCTTGTGGTCAAAGGGAGAAGCACCAAAGAACTCGAGAGGAGGGGAAACGCTGATATCAGGAGGATTGTTGAGCATGGGCTTTCTTACAAGCTTAAGTTCAACCCGACAAAGATTAAAGCGATAACCTACTTTCTTGGGCGAAGGGTTGGCAGAACTGAACCCAAGTTCTGCTGTGAAAATGTGGAAATTGAGAACGTGAAGGAGCTCAAAATTTTGGGACTCATTTGGGATCTTTCCCTTAACTTCACAACCCATTTCCGGCTGGTGCGTACCAAGATCAGTAATCTGGTCTTTGCCCTGAGGAAGGTGGCGAGGAGACTGTACACTGAGCGTCCGTGGTTGTTGAAGAAACTATACCGCACAGTTATAGAGCCGACTGTTCTATATGGTATAGGAGCTTGGGGAGACCGTCTTAGCACTAAGCTAATGGGCAAAACTCTCGAGCGCATTCAGCGTCAAGCTCTCGTTTTAATGACCAGGTGCTACAGGACTGTAGCTACCCGGACAATGCAGTTGCTTACAGGTGCTTTGCCGCTTGACTTAAGGGCTGGGTTACGTTATTGCCAATTCATCCTGTTCAAGGCTGGACGAGAGTTGGAGATCAATGGGAAAGTCTTTTTCCCACATGACATGGAGCAGAAGGTGAATGTTTTCACTCACCCAGCCGATCGCATATCTATTCCTTATGACAGCAGGAAGCCAAATTGTGCGGAGATGGAGATTTACACTGACGGGTCTGGGCTGAATGAGATAGGTATGGAGCAGCTTTCGTGGTAATGTACTTAGGTTGTATTGTCGAAGAACATACGTACCGGCTTGGTGACCAAGCAACAGTATATTTGGCAGAGCTTGCAGCTCTTGAAAAGGCGTACGAGTGGGTTCGGGACCGACCCCTGTACAACGCCAATGAAACCAACCATATCTTTTCGGACAGCCTCTCTTCGCTCATGGCGTTGAAGGACCCACTCTGCACTCTACCCATAGTGCAGCGAATCAAAACTCTGTACAAAACGGTTACCAGCTACCAGGGTATCCAAATGCATTGGATAAAAGCTCACGTCGGTTTCACTGGTAACGAAGCGGTGGACTCCGCGACCAAAAAGGCCACCGACAAGAGTGAAGTGGAAATACAAGTGCTGAGATCGTACTCAACTGTCAGCAACTGCCTCCTGCAGATCTTTATGGATCAATGGAAGTGGCCATGGAGTGGGGACTTGGTAGGTAGAGAAACCTATAGGTATCTCCCCAAGCCTGATCTCAGAAGACACGTATACCAGCCGATTGCGACTCAGCTGCTCACAGGTCAATGTCGCTTCCCAAAATACAAAGTATCCTGCGACAAGGATCAGGCTTGTGTCAGTGTGGAAAAGTGGGGGATGCCTCTCACTATCTCCTCGACTGCGAACTTGTCAAACCTCTTAACCAGCACCTTGGCTGGTTGCGCTTCCGACCCCAAGACTTCACTACTCGCCCAGAGTGGTTCCAAGCAATCCTCCGCTTGGGAAACTATGTGACCAAAAGGCTGACGCCTCAAATTCCCCATCTAAGGTATCCTCTCCCACCCTAGAAGTAAGTGAAATTCATTACTCTCTGTTTCTCCTACCGCCTTGGTGAACAGACACGAATCGAAGGCACTTGTGCCGGAAGTCTGTGGCTACCCTTTCATCGAAGGTCCCCTTGGCAGATGCCGCGACTACCTTCCTCTTTTCATTTTATTCCTAATGCATGTTATTTAGCAACTAATGAAGGCCTCGTGCTAGAAGTTGCGGAAATGTATAATCTGTGATGCTTAACTCTATGTTTATCAGCAACAGATGAAAGTCTTGTACTGGAAGTTGCGAAAATGCATAACTCTATGTGGTAAATCTGTATTTATGTAGCCAAACTGTATTTCTGTGTGGTACTTGTACCTTATGCCGCCTAGGCATACACACCCCTGGGAAGGTGTACACGCTACTGTCTGTTGGGGAAGTAGTCGTGGGTCAACCCGGACGGAAAGCTGGTGGTGGCTTTTAATGTCCGGGAAGACTGTCCGTAGGGATGATAGCAAGATGATGGGGCTGAGGACCCGAGATCCGGGCAAAAGGATCGGGGGAGGGCTCTGCGCACTTGGGGCGGTGTGCATCCTGAACCAAGTAATTGATAAACAGTTAGTAACTTGTTATCAGTTTACGTAGCCAATGCTTGGGGTCCCTAAGTGGACGCGTGTTGGTTCCAAGGAATGAAGAGTGATGGCCCCCACCACTCGGACCGCGGCTCTTTCTGGAGTTGCAAGGGGACTCCATAACTCCGCAGATCATGGGTCTATCCGCGTAGGAGGAATATGTCAGTCTCTAAAGTGGCGAAGCCGCTCTAGCCAGCAGGCTATCGGTTTGGGTCGTAGGAACTGGCACAGGGCGATGCCGCTGTTCCTGCGATCAAGTAGCGACAGGAACCTCCTTAGGTGCCACACGGAAACTAGCGGTGTCGGGACCACTCCCCGGCTGCCCTAGGCCAATACCTGTACGCTAACGAAAGAAGGCTATCTGGCGGACGGCAAGGGTCTGCAAGACTCCATAGATGATGGTATCGGTTGCCCACGGTACCGGATAAACAGGATGTTGGGGCAGCCTGCTGATCCGTTGGGCTACTCAGGAATGCCGACAGGTTCCTAGGAGATGCCTGGGTGTGCGCCTCTGACCACCCCTCGGCACGAATCTATGAAGAAAACTTTTCCGGCTCAAAACGGACCTAAGGTTGACTGATATCATTGAGCCGGACCACATATCTTCAGCGCACACATTCCGGGGTCGACCACGTCCACGCCCTATCGTGTTCATCCTGGGCAGATAAGGGTTTTCGGACGGCGCGTCACTAGGCCCACTTCTAAAATTTCTCATTAGAGGCTTTCCCTAGCTTCGGCTAATCCGCTGTGGGTTTTCAGTAACTCGGTACGGAGGGGTCTGCTTCCATTCGAAGGAAGGAAGTGTAAGTTGTGTAATCCATTTTGATTCACAATCTTCCCTCCGGCTTACGACTAGTCAGTAGTCTCGTTAAAAGAAACAAAAATCCTTATAAGTGAATCGCTATTTCCAGGAATTATATTTTGGCACCTAGTTACTTACTCTGCTTCTTTTTGCAGTTACTGCCAAACACCGGTCGTCATTCGGCGTTGTAACTCGGGGCCGACCTGTATTGTAACGTTTACCGAGATTTCCCTCATTTTGGAATCTTTGCCAAAACCTAGAGATGACACTTTGGGCGATTCCAAGTTCCACTGAAACTTCCGTCTGAGTACGCCCATATTCCAGGCGTCCTATAATTCTACCACGTAAAAAATCTTTGACATGCGTCCTCTGTGCCATAACTATTCGGTTGTGCGATAATTCTACAGGTGAAATTTTTACTTTAGAGTTGGATTTCCGTGTGATTCGGTATTATCCTTATTTTTTGGACATGAGTGTATATAAATATTAGAAGTGTTCCGTACCACCAGTATGGATTTAATGGGCGAGAAGGGGCCGGAAAATTTCGAACACTTTTGTTCTTTGATGTGCAGTGCATGAAAAGTTGTAAAGTCATGTACAGTCTTTAGGTTACAATTTGTAAGTTCAAAAGTTACAAATGTAGTGATCTCAAAGTCGCGGAAACTTATTACTCGAACAAATCAAAAGACCACAAAATATGGTCTTTTCCTCTATCACATTCTCGTATTTCGTAAAACGCTGTGGATTATTGTTGCATTTTAAAGGTTCGAGACTGCTCTGGCAAGACTTAGAAGCTGGAATACAAGATCTTAGACTTTTTTTAGAGGAATTAAGGACTTTCGAAATTGGTCGTGCTCAGTAACTCCTTATTTTTGGATTGTATCGGTGTCTCTGTGTAACAACTTTATGAACGGGAAATAGGCGCTGTGCAACGGGGTCTTTTGGGTATGGTCTAAGTATCTCCTTGAACAAGGGGATTAGTAACAACAAAAAAGTTACAAATCTTTCAATTAGTTCCATTAGGAGAAAACTAATAGAGTTATATACAGGGTGCGGCTGAAAAAACTTTCTTATTTGGAACGTCAATAAAAAATATACAAAGCAAGATAGAGAAATAAATCTTTTATACCTAAGAAGTACACAGTATGACATTGTCATCCATTAAGTTTTGAAGAGTACATCAGTTAAAAGGCAACCGTCACTGTCGATGCAGTTTTGAAGTGTCTTTCGGAAATTTTGCATTGATCTGCGGAACATGTCCCGCGGAGTCAACATGATTTCTTGCGTAATTGGTGCCTGTGGGGCTATCTCAAATCAAAAGTACACCAACAACGACCAACAAATTTGCTAGCACTCAAGAGAGCAATTACTCAAGAAATCACGGCGATTCCGCTGGACATAGTCCAAAGTGCAATGCCTAAACTCACAATTGATGCCTAAACTTTAACACATGTTTTGGTGGCATTCGCTCGCACTGATTTTGTTACGGAACTCATTGTATATAATCGTACTGATCTGTTGACGTGATAGCTCCATTTTAAACACCTTTTTGACGCACAAGATATTAAATTTTTAATTCATTACACGGTCGTGTAGCTCCAATTTTCAGGTTTCGAAGGTAAAAACCGTTTGTGGAAAGGCTAACAACCACAGAAAGGATAGTTGTTGGCACGGAGTTATCTCCCCTTAGCGGAAAACGTTTTACTCAACCCGATACTATACATATCTGAGATTAAACATTGAGTATACATCAATATATTTCTAACGGGATCCACCATCTAACATTATACCGGGATCAGGGTAAAGATGTGGGGATCCTACTCAATTTGATAAATGCCCAAGTACCTTACGTAAACAATTACACGGCATGGCCACACTATCAATCATTAGTTTCTTCATTACTGCTATAATATTTAGGTAACGAGATCAGAACACAAAGTATCTTGCAAAAATATTAATTGCAGTGCTCTTCATCAACCAGACGCAATAATAAATCACTTCACGTACAAACTCATTTGTACAGGTATTCCTCCGTTTGTTAACAATCAGCAACAATTGAACGAAACATTAAACCGTTCTTTTTAAATCCACTTACTAAAGAAAATAAGCAAGAAACTATTGAACGTTAAAATATTCTTCCCCGAAATGACACGCTCCTGTCCACAGCTTAGTGCAACTAATGGCGCGCCATTAAGAAACCTTGAGACAAAACAAAGGAGAGAATACTTCTCCAAATATGTTGGTACAATGTGTCTCCACTAAATTAGTTCAGTAGATTAAATTTATTTAAGCATGTGAGGTGAATTATTCCCCGCTTTCCTACACCTCGGGGTGGTAAAAGAATGAGTGTCATGCCGCTCTCTCCTATTTGTGTTCCTGAAATAGAAAGAAGAGGAAAAAGGGAATATACCTTAACTATTTCTGGCATGCGGGGGAGGGTTGGGGTTCCTGACTTCGACGGGGGCTTTATTGATCGTTGCTGGCCGGAGTTCCCCCGAAGACTCATGGGAAACGTACGTTTTTCCCTGACATCAGCATTGTCTTGGCTTCCGATTTTCCCTCTTCTTTCCATCCCTCCGCCGTCCGGTATTAAAAGTTCTCGGCAGATTGTTCGAAGGTGTGAAGGAGTCAAGAATGCCACCTAATAAAGGTGCGGGACTTATTAAAACGGCAGGCTCTTAGTGGTTTCGATTTTAATGTCCATCAAACGGAGAGAGGCGTTGAAATATGAGAGGCAGTGATTTTTTTTTGCTTGCTCCTGATGCATTTTTCAATAGAGCGGACAAGGATTCTTAATAAATAAAAAACGGTAGTAAAATAAAATTGCATTTTTGTGACAGCAATCAGAATATCTTAGTATAAAATACTAGAGGGATGAAAACGAATCTGGGGCTAATTTCAAAGTGCACTTTTTTTTTTAAATATATAACACTTGAGGAACATGAATCAAACTCTTAAAATTGAAATGGATGAATTTATTTTGTAACGTCTCGTAGAAATTATTTAAAACATGGCGAAAAATCGAAAGGTATGTTTAAAACCCCAAAATGAATTAAGTTTTGGTGATTAATTTTTGTAGTAGTTTGGTTTTTTGAGCAAAGCGCTCAAAACAAAACTACTACAAAGAGCATAACATAGCATAGAATAAATATTGCAAGGTTTTTCTGGAGGTTTTGATGCTCCCATACACATTCAATTTTTACTAGAAGTGTTTTATTGGAAAGTATCTTAGTCTTAAGTAGTCTTAGACTTTGAATTATTTTATTTATCATTAGGGCAGTTTGGCAATTCCTAGTATGTCTCAGTATAAATATGCAGGCACTCCTCACTTAACGACCAACCTATTCAACGACTTTTCGGCGCGAAGAAACCATTTTATTTGTCCATTTTTATACAAACCGGAGCCGGCTCCGGATGTAATGCAATTAAATGGAGGATTTCATACGTAAGCCTGTCCGATTGGCGTGATCAGCAAATGCAACGGTATTGAACGCATATCAGATACTGGAATATTTTCATAGCATATTCTGTTGGTTATTGATGCCGCCTTGCTGCTTATCTTTACAACTGTCATTTGCTGTTATAATTACTCAACGTTGCCAAAGTTCTGCATAGTCTAAAACCACCTTCTATTAAGATATTTCCTTCATTCCGAATAAATAAAAACAATTAAGCACTTCGGTTATCGACCAATTCGCTTACCAACCTCGACGTAGGAATGGAACTTGGCCTTTGAGTGAGGAAAACTTATAAATCTTCTTCTCTACTATTATAAAATGAAGTTTCTGTTTGTGTGTGTACGGGGTGCCCTGACGAATTTATGGCATTCACACTAATGAAATTTGGCACATATGTAGTACGAATTTGTTAGCAATTTTATAGACCGGCCCGATTTTTAAAATTTAATCTTGAAAATTTTAAAATTAATTTAATGCGATGTTTAATTATTGTTTTTCTTGTGTAATATATAAATGTAATCGATGAAACAATGGTACATTAGTTCATAGTCGTAACCAGGGGGAGTTGGGGGTTCAACCCCACATTCAGTTCGTCATAAAAGATAGTCAAATTTGTTAATGAAGAGCAATCGGAGCTTTAAGCTTTATGGCTATTTAAACTAGATTATATAAAAAATAAAATTATTTTTACACTCATAATATAAATGCCGTATATAAGCCGATCCGTGTATAAGCCGGGGGTGCGTGTTTTCTTCAAAAATTTACCCAAAATTCAAAACCTGTATATAAGCCAAAATTTAAAAAAAAAAAATTTGTGTGTGTGACGTTCAAATCATACGTTCTAAAGCCATGAGGGCGTAATGTCGCCAAGAAGGTAAAACGTTTGGAATATCTTCCCATCAAATCTCTCTAAAGTAAAACGCTACTTGCTAACGATGATAGCTTAACCTGCTAATGATTTTCCACAGTGTCCAGGCGGTCCATCTCCTGATATCCGACCTCTGACGGGGTGATTGACAGGTGATGATGTACTGGACATTAGAATTCAAAAGAGGGAGGGGATTCATTATGGCTCTTAAAATAAACTCGGGTAGGGTCTAAATGAGATTGAACTCTCCAACTGTTTGACACGATTTAACTTGGCAGTAAAGATGTGCAATGACGAGCGTTATGAGCTTTAAGCCGCAGGTTTCATTGCGAGTTTGTCTATTCGCCCCCTTTCCAAAGGTGACCGCTAATGATCTTTCAAAATTTTCCCGCACCTGATGCCGGACCTCTGACTGGGTGATTGACAGATGATCAGTTCAACAATGGTCAAGGAGAGCGGCTGGGACTTGGGATTTTTTTTATCAGTGCCACTTATCTTCACCGTGCAGCCTAAAACATGTGTGGGACATAAAATTTCAAAAGGGGAGCGGGCTCATTGACCCTTGGCAGTGATGTGTATGAAGAACATATAAATTCTAGTACGGAAATGGCATTGGAGCTGACGATGATGATACACATCAGGACATCCCAATAAGTGAAGCCGAATTTTACGAATTATTCGGAAACTCGGATTCAGACACGAAATTTGAAGGATTTATATGACATTTTTCTCTTTTTGCTTAGAGGCTGCATTCAAAACGTAAGTTAAAATACTTTAAAAATTGGAACAGCTGTTGGATTCGGATCCGAGTTCAGATGGCACGAAGTAAAAAAAAGGGTTGCTTTCCCAACACCCGTTGGAGTTGCTATAAAAATCGTTAATCGCTCGTAAAGAATTCGAAGTTGCTGCCACCGGAGGGATATCCGAATCCAACGACTATATAAAAAAATGTTCCCTTTCCAATTGTTATTTTTAAGTGCTGATTAATTATAGTGTTCAATTATTATTTTGTGTGCTATATTTGTCGATAGTTAGCGATTTATCGCTTGCGCTCGGCTAACGGAAATGTACCTTAGTTTTTTGCGAAATTAGCGGATCCGTATATAAGCCGACCCCCTACCCCTGCCTAACCCACTTTAGCTTTAGAAAAAGTTCCAAACATTCTCGGCTTATACACGGAAATATACGTAAATGCACGACAAAAATTAAATTTTTATTCACTTGATTTTTATGTTTAACTTATAATTTATTTTTTGAAGAACCAACTAGGAAAATGTTTATATGTATTTATCACAGCAAAAACTAATTAATTTTATCCAAATGTTTATAGTTCATGAAGTTCAAGTGATTATTTTTCTATTCTTTCTAATTTTATGATAATCTAAAAATCTGAATATATGTGCATTCTTACCAATGATGTTTTTATTTCGATAATTGTAATATATGCTGTCACTGATTTACTGTAGTTTCACAAATTTTAAAAACAGATGGTTCGGATTAACCAAACTCGGATGAACTGGGGGTTTGAATTAGCAAGGTTTTAGTGTAATTCAAGACTATCCTTAAATAATTTGTTGTTAAACCAAACAATGTGTTTCTTATGTATGATACTATGAAACAACATTGTTTAAGACGATTTTGTTTGAAACACTTTCTATAGTACATTTGATATAGTGACTAAGATTTGC
Source organism: Metellina segmentata (assembly GCA_947359465.1). Classification (NCBI taxonomy): domain Eukaryota; kingdom Metazoa; phylum Arthropoda; class Arachnida; order Araneae; family Tetragnathidae; genus Metellina; species Metellina segmentata. The sequence goes on along the minus strand of OX375878.1, from coordinate 59,883,371 downwards.
TAGACGCAAATTTTTTAATAATTTTATCAATGTTCTACGAAAAAAAGTATCAATATATCGTGTGATTTTTAACATAAAAATAAGAAAATTTCATTGAGAAGGTCTCTAGATGCTTCACCTTTTTATTGGTGTACAGTTCATACTTCTCGAGAATGAACTCCTCCCCCCCCCTCAGTCATCAACCCTAGTCACGCATATGCTTCTGAGTACTACAAGGGTCCGCGCAAAGGAATTCTCGATACTACACTCGTCAATGAATAGAGATTTTTGGTGGTTCATTTCCTTTTCGACATACATTTATATATTACTGATTAAGTTCTACTAATTTCACTTTATAATCATGGTTTATTAACCACCTGCATGTTATTAAAAATCTTAAATTCCTTAAGAGTGAGAGGACATATTCTCTTTACAGAGATGTTGTGGCGAACCTTATCCACAGCACATCTTCTGTACTTCTGCTTTAAAATGTTTGAGTATTAAAAATGTTGCATACTTTCTTTAAGTGTTTATATTATGAGTGCTGTTAAATACAAATGTTTATACATTACTCTTCCTGGCATTTAGATTTATGATGTCATGTGTTAAACATTACTGTTTCTAGTCTATATATATAATTCTCTTACGTGGCACGCAAAAAAGACGTTATTTGTAATCGCGTTTTGGCAACACTGTACGATTGTTTGTTTATCGCGAAATCTCGCGCATCGATTGAATTTATAGCGTTATCGGATGAAATTTTATTGAAAAAAAAAAGGAAATTTTAATGAGCTGTTGCAGTTAGTTTATAATAGAAATCAAAGAAAGCGGAGGATCTTTTCAGGGCCATTTAAAGAACGGTCCTTTTCAGGGCCAACAATTATAGTTCAACAAGACGCTTGCACTACAACTTTCTGCAACAAACTCAATGAAAAAGTGTGGATCGTTTGAGTGCTGGGAAAAAGTATACACAAACAGCATGCTGGGTATTCAATTTCCAAAGCAACGCTTACATTTCGAGTCAAAATTTGCACAAAGTTTTCATTTGAATTCTGATTTTAGAGATACTGTATATATTTTTTCTGTAATACAGCAAATTTAGATTTTAAAAACATTTTTTTGGTAACATATTTTGTAAACAATCCCTTCTGCTAGGACACATGTCTTCATTGAGGCGAGCGAAGCGAGCATAGGTTCGCGCAGCGAAGCAATCCTCCGGGGGTTGGCGAGCGATAGCGAGCAGGGGGCAGGGCCCCTAGTAAATATATATTCTAATCAGTTACAACAGGCTGATGTAATCTCTACTTTTATAAAATGAAGTTTCTGTATGTGTGTGTACGGGGTGCCCTGACGAATTTAAGGCATTCACACTAATGAAATTTGGCACACATGTAGTACGAATTTTTTAGCAATTTTATAGACCAGCCCGATTTCTAAAATTTAATCTTGAAAATTTTAAAATTAATTAATTAATTAAATTTAATGCGATGTTTAATTATTATTCCCTTTCCTCCGAATGGCAACAGTCATGATCGGTGTTGAAAGAATCCGTATTTTCTACTTGTGTGTAGCCGCCCTATTACTGGATACCCTTTATGAAATTTATTGCCTTTCTAAAAGCATATTAACTTTTAGTTAGCGTTAACTTTTAGGAAGTTAATCGAAATCCAGTTTCCTCATCAGAAAAAGACTCTCTTCAAAAATTAGAAGAACCAATCAATGTCATCTCAGAATCACAGGTCGTATCTGAAGTCTTATTTATCTCTTGATTGTTTTACTGAAGAAGTCACCTTATTTTTAATGGAAAAACTAGGGTTATTGCTACTAAGTCCTCTTGCTAACACTTTAGTAAGTAAGGAACCACTTCAGCTTATTTAAAATTATCACAATGCCGATGTATAACCATATACTATTATATAAATATTTATCTTAAATGTAAAACACCAAGTACGCACTATAAATACCTTTACAATTTTACAAAGAATAAATGCTATTAGTAAATCAATGCAATCAGTGGAATGCAAACTATTAAAAGGATCTATCCTACTAAAGTCCTTAGAAAATTTTATCAATTATTTCAGAGAAGAATTTGAAAAAGTGGAAAAGAGGCAACTGATTTAACAGGCCTATCATTTAATGTAGAAGATGGACAAACTCGCAGACAACAGAAGATAAAAGGTTTTTGATGAAAACAAAGAAGTCGGACATGAAATTACAAACAATAAGAGAAAATTTCATAGTCAATTCAATTTATGTCATGTGATAACACCAAGACGGAATTATCTCAAAGAACTCAAACGTATGAAGTTGTGGAGCCTTTTCTAATTGGATTTGATTTTTGATTGGGATTTATCAATAGAAGAAAAAAAGAACACGATAAAAGAAAGTTGAAGGATATTTACAAAAATGACATTGATTGTACTTTTGAAGATAAATTTCACCATTTTTTAATGTTTCTAAAAAAAACGAGGACAAAAATAAAACCACAATATACATCTATCGAGCCTCCAAAGAAATGTCCTGCACATTTCCGAATCTCTAATATTATAAAAGGAAGTATTTGTCTGCTTATTTCCTTCACGCAAAGTCCTGACGAATCGATGGCACTTACAGTAATGGGATTTAGCACACAGGTAGTCCAAATTTTTCGCAATTTTAGGGTCGCGGCGAATTTTAAAATTCAATCTAGAAATTTTTTTTAATGAATTTAAAGAAATTTAATTATTATTGTTTTCTTTGGAATGGCAACAGCATAAAAGATCAGAATCTAAAATTTATTTTTCCGTTTTCATTTTGCACAGAGGAATAATTTTCCAGCAGACGATAGAAAACAAAGTTTTAACTTTAGCTGTGTAGTTCTTTTTTCTATCTCCTAGACCGTTCACGATAGAGTAAAAATTTCAACGGATTTGAAATCTACGAAAAATTTCATATCAGATCGACACCTAAAAATATGATTTGCTTTAAATAAATAAAATTTTTAAATTGAATATCTTTTACATTTTTGCAAGAGAATGTGACGTCACTCCAACATCAATGCACCAAAAATAAACAGATTACATTTCCTGCCCTCTTACAATTTCAGCGAAAGAAAGCAAGGAAAATGAAAACATTTTGTGGCTGGCATTATTTATTTTTAGTAAAATCGGGATCATAAAAGAAAGATTTCAAATTTCAACGGATTTGGAATGTGCGGAAAATTTGACACCAGATAGACACCTTACACGTTTGATTTTATTTTTCAATTAAATGTTTATATTTATGCGAGATTGTGACGTCCCGCCGAATTCCTATTTGGTTTGCGAAGCAAACCAACAACACGGGCACCTCCGTTATGGCTGTTATCCAATTTGCGAAACTAACCATAGTGGCTGTAGAGTGCCTATATAGTGGCGACAAGAGACCAAATTTGGCCCAATGCGCATGTGCGGCAGCCATTTTTCTACCAGAATCGTCGCAAAGATGGTTGCTGGGCGAATTAATGTATCATTTCAAGGAGAACAAAAAGCATATGATTGTTATAATATGGATACATTCGGTATAAATGAATCATATAAACGCTCTATTACATGCGTAATTGATGAGATGGATTGCACAACGCGATAACTTAGATTGCGGGAAACACCATATTGTTCATAAAAAGCTATTTACTTAAAAAGTCTTCAAATTTATACCGACAAAATACTAAAATAATACTAAATAAACATTCTAGAACACGAAATGGAACATGAATAAACTATATTTTCTTTTTAATTTAATATACACACGTTTTTCTCGAACACCCAAAAAGTTACCATGTTAAGTCTACGGGAGCTAGGAAAAGACCGCCTCGGGCGGTAGAAAACGTCTCTAAGCCAATCAGAAAGTGTTTCCCGTATGTCGCCACTCTTATTATATAGGCACTCTAAGTGGCTGTTGTCCGTTAATAGCTGTGTTAACCGTTATCGCTATTATCCAAATTGCAAAGCAAATCATTGTTCATGATATTCATAATTTAGTTTGCGAAGCAAACCAAATTGGAATTCGCAGTGAATTCATTCCAATAGACTACGAATTTTCATTTGGTGTGCGAAGCAAAACAACACCAAGGGCAACGTGATTTAGACAATGACAGCGTGTCATTTGACAGTGGCAGCGTGTCATCACGGCGTTGCCAGTGGTGGTTGATTCAAATTTGGTTTGCTTCGCAAACCAAATTTGAATTAGCAGGGAGTTCATTCCTATAGGCTACGAATTTCAACACGGGACACACCATTATGGCTGTTATCCAAAAGGCTACGAATTCGTAGCAATCCCTGGGGGATAGCGAGCAGTGGTCACACCTAGAGTGCCTATATAATAAGAGTGGCGACATACGGGAAACACTTTCTGATTGGCTTAGAGACCTTTTCTACCGCCCGAAGCGGTCTTTTCCCAGCTCCCGTACACTTAACATGGGAACTTTATGTGTGTTCGAGAAAAACGTGTGTATATTAAATTAAAAAGAAAATATAGCTTATTCGTGTTCCATTTCGTGTTCTAGAATGTTTATTTATAATTATTTTAGTGTTTAGTCAGTGTAAATTTGAAGACTTTTTAAGTAAATAGCTTTTTTTTTAACAACATGCTGTTTCCCGCTACTTTGGCGATGTAAACATCGCGCCAAAGGCAGTTAGCGACTTTTAAACTTTTGATAATGCGTTGTTTTTTTAGCTGTTTCCTTATTATAGGTTTTCAATAACCTAAGCCGAATTGAAAAGCCATCAGAAAAGCAGAGAGTAAATTGTAGCAATGCTTTATATAAAAAGAATAAAAGAAATGTTTATATAAAAGTGTTATTTTTGATGCAAACTTTCATCTTTATTTTGCTGCTAGATCTCGAAACAAAACCACCACATCAACATTTATCTGTGAATTTGGATATAAATGCGTACAAATGCTGTTAACTATTTTTTATCTTGAGATTATTCTTGTATGTTAAGGCCAATATTTGCTCATAATTTAGTTTCAATCTGTTAATTCTATTTTTCATATGAAAATGTGGTAGATTTTTTAACAAATGTGTACTGATGATGTTGATTATTATTGAAATTACAAGTCTTTTGACTTGTATAAATGGATAAAACTTAAAATTAAATTTAAGTGGGTTAAAATTTTGTGTCATGCATTAAAAAAGTCAAATAAAAATGTTCAGTATCTTTTCTGGTTCGGTTAATGTAAGGAAAGGATTAATCACACTAAAAAAACTACATGTATTGAACAGTTGGTTGAAAGAAAGTTTTATTTTAAGGAACTATCCATTAATAGTAGGACATTTCAAATCTATTTTTTATTTAATGTTATAAAATTAATGCGTAAACTTCTATCACACAGCATGGAAAGAATTTAAAGAAAAAACTTGTGCCTGAGAGAGACAACACATCAGATCTTATTTTATTTAACACTGAAGTTATAAGCATAACTTTATTCATTTTCTTGTTAATATTCACGAAAACAAGTTCAATAAGTCCGTGAGCATAAAAATTACGGGACATAAACACTATCGCCAAAAGAAAGAGAGAGGAGGAAATGTGGGAAACCGATGCAAGAAACATATTCGCCCAGCAATCGATTCTGGTAGAAAAATGGCTGCCGCGCATGTGCATTTGGCCAAATTTGGTCCCTTGTCGCCACTCTTATTATATAGGCACTCTAGTCACACCTGCCCCTTCGAAAAGAACTGACAACGCCGTGCAGGCCACGCAGTGGCAAGTGTTGAACTATTATTGAAATTTTTTGTAACAATTCCCTATTCTAATGCGTCTGGAGAAAGATCGTTTCCTGTTTTAAAGCGTGTAAAAAATTATTTAAGAAGTACTATGGGAAAGTAAAGATTAATATGTATGGTCATTTTGTATATAGAGCAAAAAATTTTGAACTTACTTGACACTACCAAAATAATTGACTAATTTGCAAGAAATAAAGCAAGACGAAAATTCATGTAAAAAATATGTAATAATGTTAATAATTTTATTTAATGCGTTATGGTATGAAAATTTTTCTTTTTGTTAATAACTTGATTTTTTCTCACTTGAGTTTGAGGGCCCCGAAAATTTTACCACTTAGGGCCTCTACTTGACTTGATCCGCCACTGGAGGCAAAAATTTATTTCCCTTCATAACTAGGATAGGTCAGTTGGTACACCAAGTTTTATAAAAATTTGAGGTCATGTAATAAAATAATTTTTCCCCTGGTATTTTTGTTCCCCGTTTTGACTCGTCCAATTGATTTGAGAAAATCTTTCTGTATAATTATTTCTGCAGAAAATAAATTCTATTAATTTAATAAGATATTCAGGTTTGGTATTTTGTTAAGACAATGTTTTAAAAAACTCTAGCACCAGTAATTTTTAAAATATTTTGGTAGTCTTTATTATTTACCATTGTTCTAAATTTTACGTATGGTTAGTTTCATTTCGTATTATTTCTTGCCTCATGTCTAGGGCTTCTGCATATAGTCACGGGAAAAAAAAACTTCTCTTCATTGCAATGTTAATCAATATGTTAACAGTAGAAAAAAAATTCTTAAGATGGCGTTTGACGGCTTCATAATTCCCAATACTAACCCAATATTTCGACACACACAATTTTACATTTTACAAATTTTAACTCTCATTCCAAATTTCATATAGTTAGATCTTCCCGTTTCGAAGTTATGAGGATAGAATGGAGATCCTAATGTTAAATCAGTTACTTAGACTTTTATGGATATCTTCTTAAGTATTATTTCAATAGCGCTGATATTTTTCTATGTTACTATTATTGAAAAACCTAACCAAAATACACCTAAAATCTAATTTAAAAGAATAGTTTTTAGTATGAAATGATAATTATGAAATTAATATTTGAAAAATTTATGAATTGGAACCTTGTTATAATTTGATGAAAATCGATTCAGGACTTCTAGTATGGCCATGCAAAATTTCAGCTCATTTCGATTAGTTAAAAAAGCTATATTAAATTTTCCTCGTTATTGCGATTTTAGAGAGCAACCAAAAATCTAAAAAACATATCGCACTTCGGCAAAAAAAGTGACACAAGTCAAAAAATAAAAAAATTGATGTTATGTCATTGAAAAATATGTATGAGGTGCCCCATCGTGTTATATTACTATTCTATAGAATTTAATAGAAATTACCACTACAAATACTTACCTAAAATTTAGAATCTTATACTAGTTCAATTATAAGTTTTATAGTATCCTTTAAGTTGATGTTTCTCAAATTCTGCAATTTTGAGTTGTGTCACTTTTCTTGCCGTGGTGCGATATTACAAACCTTGGATAATGATTCTTTGACCGTTTCCACTTGCAGAGTAAATACAGGTGATCCTCCTATAACACGGTTACCCTAGAGTGCACGGTTCCTATGTATTAAACAGTGTGGACGTGTATAGGGCACACACAAATACGGACAGGCAGAATAGAATAGGACAGAACAAGACAGAACAGATAGACTGTCATACAACACGATACTAAAATTGCGACGGCCCTCGTATAACACGATAATAGTTTCTGTACAACACGGTTTAATTTTTACATATTGTTGGTGAATTGGACAGTTGAATAGAGACCCGTTAGATTATTTTTCACCTGTCTGTCTGTGTCTGTTCAGTATGTCCAGTCTATCTGTTCTGTCTTGTTCTATCCTATTCTATTCTGTCTGTCCGTATTTGTGTGTGCCCTATACACGTCCACACTATTTAATACATAGTTAAAATGTTTTTAAAACAGATGAATTTACTTATAGTATTTAATGATCCCTAATGTAACTTTGTTTAAAATACAAATAAATATGGGAACTTTTTCTATATTTTTAGTACTCCGTATAACACGGTTTTAGTTTCCTTATTACACGGAACGCAATCTCTACTTTTATATAATTCCCAAGTTTCGCTTAACACGGACTATTCTATAACACGGTACCAAATATGCAAAATTGTATGACCCCCATGTTTCGTGTAGCACGTAGCATATAACACGGTACCAATTAACCATGCTATATACGAGGGTTACCTGTATAATAATGTAATTCTCAAATCGTATGCACTTGGGTCATAAATATATTTCTCGTAATGATGAAAAAATACGTTTGAAAGTGTTCAAATGTGAATACCGGGTAGTTACAACTATAATTAATCACGATCTATGAAGAACGACTTTATAAGTCAGGGCTCGAAATACCCGGGTGCACAGTGCATATGAAAACAAAATTGTGCACCTAATTTTTTTCCATTGCGTGCACCTAACGTTAAAATAAGGGGGGGGGGACGGGACGTGTTTTAGGTTATTTTGATGTTTGAACAAAAAATTAGGATCGACCTCTCTCGCTCTAAAGGAACGTAATTAAAATTCCTAAATACACACTATGCGAAACGAAATCGCTGGGCCGTAACGGGTTCATACAGGAGGAAGGTTTACTTGTGTCATCACTGCCACCAGAACTTTCCGATGATCGAAACATTTTCCAGATGGCTCTGTTGAAGCTACTGCCGCGAACCAGATAAGGGACATTTTAGATGTTTAAATATTTTTATTTACTACCTACTACCGAACCTATATAAACATACCCAACTAATAAAGTAGTTTACATTACATTAATACTCTTATATTACGATGTTTTTAAAAATATGCACCTAAAATATAACCTGTGCACCTAATTTAAAAACTTAGGTGCACCTGTATTAAAAAAATCTATTTTGAGGCGTGTTATAAGTCGAGATGATCCCCGAAATTAACACGCATTTTAGGATTGAATATTTTTGGATATAAAGGTTGTTATGTCATGAAATTTCATATTTAGACTAATTTAACGATGCAGAACTTGATTATGGCATCAAATCATGGTGTTTCCATTAGAAATTTCGTTGTTTGTGCAAAATCTGACATGAAGACGTCCCCTTATGCAGTTTTTTTTTTGTATTTGAATTTGTAGGGGACGTTATTTCCTATCGACTTATACTTTTGATATTGTTCTAGTATGAAGTACTCGAAATAAAGGTGTTTCCGTGACTGTGCTTTTAAAGTCTGCAAAGATCCTGTGATTCATTTGACAATGTTGATTGTTCATTTTTAGTATTGCTTAGATTTCTTGCTAATCCCTAAATAACATCATTTTACCCAAACATATATACTATGCGTGGCCCTCACGGTCTTGACGAGTTTTTTCGTGGGGTCAGGTGGGAATACTGCTAGCTAACCCCCGGTGATCGCTACGAATTCCCATTTGGTTTGCGAGGCAAACCGAATGGGAATTCGTAGCCTATTAACAAAACAGCCATCACAGCGTTGTCAAATGCGTCCAAATTCGAACTGCAAAGAGATCTAATGGACGTGACGTCACAGTCTCTTTCGAAAATATAAATATTTAATTGAAAAATTATCTATTAAAAGAAAATCAAATGTATAAAGTATCTACTATCTGGTGTGAATTTTTTAGCAAATTTTTATTCCATCTTTAAAGATTGCTGAGATAGAAAAAGCACTGAAGAACGCCAGTCATAACTTTAATTATTTCTTTTGCTTCACTCGAATCCGTTGCTCAGGATATCAAAATGAATTTATCTCGGAATTAAATAAAGGCCATTCATTCTTCGCGGCGGCGAAATTCGTATTGGAAAAAATATAAAAGTTACAGCGAAAAAATTATTTATTAAAAAAAAATCCTATTTTTAGGTAATGATCTAATGGGAAATTTTCCGCAGATTTCAAACCCGTTAAAATTTTTACTCCATCTTTAACGATCTAGGAGATAGAAAAAAAGAACGTACATAACTCCAGTTAAAACTTTATTTGGTCTGCTGAAAAATCGTTCCTCCGCAAAATGAAACGGAAAAAATAAATTTAGAATCTGTCATCTCTTTATGGTGTTGCCCCTATTCTAATAAAAACAATAATTAAATTTCATTAAAAATGTTCTAGAACGAATTTTAAAATTCAGGCTTCGTTCAAAAATTTGGACTACCTGTGTGCCAAATCCCATTATTGTAAGTGTCAGATTCGACAGGACAATGCGTACACATAACACTTCCTTTTATAATAGTAGAGATTCACCCTTTTCAGACAAATTCCACCAAATAAGCGTTCTAGGTTGAAATGCAACCATTATATAGTTACTACCACGCCAAAGTCATGAATCTGCATTTTTGTCGATTTTCACTTACCTGCCGAGTTAGCATTTCTTGTTTTATAATATGACAAACCCACGAATCTTGATTCTGAGAGTAATTGCCGATTTTCATGAGAAAGCAATAATCTGATTCGTAAGTCAATTTCCCCGATACATCAAACATTTTAACACGTTTTTGTAGAAACGTCAATTTTGCAGATTAGTGACTTTGGCCTGGTGTAACGATACTTTTGAATTTTGCAATCACATTAGTATTGTCATTTCATTTTAAATTGCTATTCTTACATATAAAGAAAGTACATTTTTTCCTTAACTCTTCAGTACATAATCATGCACTTAAAAAGATTCTTTCGCAAAAGGTGAATGACTAAATATTAGACGTAATTTACCAACCATAACCACTATCTGATGACATAAAGAAAAAAAAATCATTTTCAGCTTTAGAAAAGAGAAAGCGATCTAGACCATTTTCAAAATTAAAAAAATATATATATCGCTGCTATTATGCTAAAAACGCTATTAAAAATTATTTGTCAATGATTTTGGTCATTAAACGAATTTAGCAATTAACTACATATTTTTTAATTTTTGATATGGAACACTTTTATAATCACCTACACCCAAGTGAACATTATGACCTATTTGTAAATGTAGTTAACTAAATCAACATAGTCACTTTTGAGTCTTACAATCCATTGAATCTTTCCTTAGATGAAAAACCGATTTTAATTCAAATATAGATTCCGTCCTGACGTTTACAAGTCTAATTTATTTCAAACTGCAGTCAGACAAGTAATAGATTAAGAAAATTAGTGTCGCACTAGAGCAACATCATGGGCTATTAAGAAAATTAAGGGATATTAGACCGTAGTCTATTCACCTGCATATGAACTGGGTGAAAGCTTCTTAGGGTTATATTGTAGACAAATCCAATTTAACCCCGATTTCCATGCACATAATTAATATCTAGAATCAAAGCCTAATACTTAAGAATCCTAATTGCTAAAACGAACATCAACTACTAATCTGAATAAATGGACAAAACTTTTATATATATACTGTTCATGTTCAAAAATAAATTGAATAGTTCAATTTTTTAGACTAGATTTACACAACTAGGATGGTTGAGTCAGTAGTTACTTTTATTGATCTTAATTGTGGAAATCCTATTTTGAGTATGAAGGTTCAAGAGTCCCTCCCTAACCACCAAAAATGTCCCTTGACCCAGTTTTTCCTTTGTCAGCCTGCTCCAAAAATTCGACCATTTCCGGAGTCATTTTCAATCAAGTTAACTGTAAATGACAGTAGTGTTTCTGTGGCAGAATGTATTAACTATGTATTCAAAAGTGGCATAGTAAAGGGAAGGAAATGAGTGATGGTCCTCCCACCCTTTACATACCAAAGTAAATTTCTTGGGAAAATAATTATTTTTATGCTTTGAATTGCAATTCAGAAGAGAAATTATTAAAAGTATCTTTGCTTAAAAGTTCTAGAGAGCACAATACAATTATGGAGGAATCTTTCAACTTTGTCCTGAAGACCCATTAACAAAGCTTCGCCTGTTGAGTTTTATGCACTGTCATTTGCAGAAAATACTATTGGGAACATTTTCTTGTTTTCATTAAATACATGTATTTTGTTTTGGACCGGGTGGCATAAGCCTTTATTTCCACCAGCTCCCAAAGTCTAGCTTCTCTGGTATTCCAAAAGGAATTTCACTTTTGCTTGTTTTTCTAAAACGATTTCAACACTTAGCGATTAAAAATTCGAAAAATGTCATCAAAATGGAGATAAGTACATTTTTAGGCAACCTCGACAAGCATTATACAAGAGCATTAGGATAGCAGAAATAAAATCTCCACATCAAATCTGGTTTGTTTCTTCAGGAAAATCTCTCATAGATGGTAAACTTTATGCAACCCCCTCCCCCCATGTCATAAAAGACAAACTACTTATCTGGACAATAGTTCAGGGATAATTGCAACCCGATTTTACAAAAAAGCGCTTCTAGATTTTCACATCAAGCTAGAGATGTGGGTTTTCCATATTACTTCTATGGGGCCCTGAAAATAAAAAGGCTTAGGATATAGGAATATTAAGGTTTAATTGTAAAACTATTTTTTCTAATCAAAAATACAATGCTCATTTTCCCACCATGATGAAATGCTTCATACAGATGCATTTTTGTTACTTGATAGTTAAAAGTGTTTATATTTGCAGGATGAGCACTGTCAGAAATTAAAATTGTTACAGTTACTAGAGCATTTAATTAATTCTCCATAAACAGTGAATAAATTTAATTAACGTCAAAGTAGATATAGCTAAATCTCCATATGAATGAAATTCAATATATAACACTTTGATTAACAGAAGTTTAGGTGAAAGCCAGGTAATTTTACAGAAAAAACTTCCCCGTTGTAAAAACAAATTTTAATTGAATTTTTCATTTGTTTCGTTGTGAGAATCACACCAATATCAAAGTGGTATACAGAAACCCTAACTTAAAAAAACGTTGTCAGTTTTTACAAAAAATTTAATTTATAAAAAATATCTAATATTTTACAGGCTTGAGAGTGAACTTAATAAAATTGTCAAATTTTTTGGATTAGTTGAGGATAAGTTTTTACACACAAGTAAACATATGAATACTATAATAATTTTGTGCTTTTGTTCTAAACACATTTTTCTTGCTTACATTTGCTTTTAAATATATATTTCAATATGGATATATTACTGCTGCATAATGCAAATCATATTAACTGAAGTTAAGTTATTAAGTTTTTATTTATAAGGTATGCATTTGAATTTATGTTGCAACACAACAAACTTATTTAGAAGTAAATGGATTAGGAAATACATTTTGAACACGTTATATTTAAATTATTATATAAGATCATTTACATAATACATGATTTCTATGGTACAATTGACATAGATAAGTGCATATAGGTCCAACTATACATATTTTATTTTTCTCCTTTTGAATAGTGTACTTTTGACCACAAATGAAACGTACTATAAGCTGCTTATTTTTATTAACAGCAATAAGTCATTTTAATTTCACTTTAGAAAAGGACATACTATTCACAAAAATGCCTGGAATGCTGATAGTGTTTTGTTAACAATGATTTGCAATTTTCAAAATAATTTCAGACGTAATTCCTTGGTCTTTATTACAATTTTGTATCAAAACTTGCAAACAAATAAATTTGGGTGTTGAATCTGAATTGTTGAAAATAGATTCATGTTTCCTTTGGAAGCCGCAGAAAATATGTTTCAAGTTACTTCAAAGTTGTATCTAATAGAAATTTATTGTTATTGTTTTAAAAATTAGTCACATAAAACTTGAAAAGAAAAAATCAACAGAAAAAGTTTATGCAACACATGGGCTCAATGAAAACATATACTTCAAAGATGAAAATGTTTTAATTCATATACGATGGCAAGCAATATTTTGGATAATTACTTCCATATCAAGTTTCTGCATCCATTCATGACATTCATTTAGTATATATACAGAAAAGAAATTTATGTACTGGATTACAACACATATAACCCACCACAATTTTAAACAATTTTTCAAACACAGCTGCATTCAGAGTCGTAACTATACAAGAAAAAAGCATATACAAAACAGAAGTCTGCATTAAAATCAGAAGAAATTCAGTTTATTTTTCTACAGTAATTGCTTTTAAAATATTCAATAAATTAGCAATAATTAATGAACTGGGTATCAAACGAGCTTCTAAAATGAAAAGTAATGAATATTGAACGCATTAAAATCAATCATTCTTGGGGTTTTACGAGAAACATGCAGGATTGCAGAACCTTTTTCAGTTACGACTCTATTGTCAGCACAGATATTTATAAGATTACACTTTCAATTTGTTGCACAGGTGGTTTAATCAGGCATTGATACGCAAATTTGACAAAAAGATTCTGGAAAATGCTAAACGTTCTGAAATATTCTATTTGGGAGAAATGATACATGAAAATTTACAATTCCAATATTATATATGGCTGTCTCATTACCTTATTATATAGTTAAATATATATCTTAAGATAATAAGACATCACAAACAATTAATACAATTTTAAGGAAAAGAAAACATTTTGTGAAAAAAAGAAGAAAGGAACACATTTTCTTTCTAATACTCTGCTTTACACAATACACAAATATATATATTATATATTAAAAAGTTCTTTCTTCAATTAATTCACAAAGAATTCTCCAAAACATCAACGTGACATAAGTATTTTCAATCCCACAAATAAAATTGTACAGTATTGCAACAAAAATATTTAACATGCTTTAACACTTGCTATAAGTATGAAATTAATTGATAGCATCCATGTGTTTTCTGTATTGAAACAAGAGTCGGAATTATTAACATAAATATGTAATAAGGGTTTCAAATATCTGAGGTTAGTCGATAAAACAACTTCCTATGACACTATAAAAATAGATCTTATTAGAAGCAGATGAAATTTCACAGAGAGAAGTGTCTAAAGAAATTAAAAACATTTTTCATATCAACACCAACAATAAAGAACATTAAAGTGAGGAGCAACATACAGTTCAAGAGTTGCAGCTTCTTTAAGGAGTGAGTAAATTCCAGGTAAAATAGCTTCACGAAACTAATTTCAAGAGTCAAAAACAGTAATAAGTGGAAATTTTGACTGATTCATTTTCATTTTAAAAGAAAACACTAATGTAAATCTTGAGGTTGGTCCAGGACAGTCTGTATCGAACTAAGTTCATAAATATAGATTGAAAATATATTATGCAGGATTGAACTGGTGAGACTGCAACAGCCTTTCAACAGCAGCACTGATGTCTCCAAATGTAGTAATGAGTGCTAAAGATACAGAAGTATTACATTAATTATCTTTATGTACTTGTTTGTGATGAATAAACAAAATTTAAGTCAAAATATAAACAATTGAAAAAATTCTTTTGAATCCAGAGGAAGGAGTCAAATTAAAAAGATGTTTGAAATGCCTGACCATTCCAGGACAGTGGGCCATTACCAGACCATAATAGACACAAGTGAAAATACTCCAATTTATGTACTTTCTTCATTCAGTGTTAATACAAGGTGGCAACAAAATGCTTGAAAAAAAGTTCCCTGATATATCCCTGATACTATCACATAAAAATTTCCCAGATTTTACAAGTCCCATAAAAAAATGTTGTGATCTGTGATAGGTATCAATATGTGATAGGTATTGTAAGGGTTGGAATCCTTACAATAGCAATAGAAAAATTTGGAGAAAAGACACAAAATATTTTGATTATGAACTTTTACACCAGACCCTATATTATCATACTATTCGTCAAAATCAAATGCACATATCTCTCTATATTAAAAAAATGTTACCGCCGCCGCCGCAGAATTGAAAACTGTGCTGTTTAGCTCGATTCTTAGACGGTTTCCCGAGAAAGTATTGATCGGAGAAAAACAAAATTGACATGGTTTGTTCTTCATCGTATTCCCTGGACAATTATTAAGATTTTTTTCCGATGCGGCTATTAGTTTAGGGTTTATTAAGTGTTAAAATTGAAGAAGCGAAATTTCTTCCGCGAGTGAGCAAAACACATACAAATTTTCAGTCTTCAGCCGTGAGTTTTTTTTAAAGAGTACCTCTCAACGTAAATTTTTGCAGCTCGTCGAGTTTTTTTTAAATTTCAATTTGGTTCTTGATAATATTTTTTTGAAATTCGGGAAAAATCAGGACATTTTTGTAACTTTTTTTTAAAACTGCCGTATCTATATTTTATTACTATTATTTTTTAATTTTTAAAATATAGCAGTATACCTCAGAATGTACTCTTTCTTACGGTACTATTATTTTTGATATCGGTTAATAATTAAATTGGATGCGATCAAAAGTTGGTCATACAAAATTCGGAATCTTTGGATATTTTCGCTACTTTTTGTTACTACCGTTAACTAAAACTGTCATATCTATATCGTATTACTATTAGTTTTTTATTTTGAAAATAGCGCAGTATACCTCAGACTGTACTCTTTCTTACGGTACCATTATTTTTAAAATTGGTTCATAAATAAATTCGATGCAATCAAAAGTTGGTGACACAAATTTCGTATTTTTTATTTCGCGGAGCAAATTCGCGGAGCATTGTATTCGCGGAGGGTTGTATTTTTGACTATCGGGTTTGCCAGATATCAAATTTATCGTAGTAACAATTGCCATAAAAACGATTTCTTTTTATTTGGCGAGGAAATAGGCTCGCTTTTTTCCCTCTGTTCTCAGACGTTTTACCGAGAAAGTACAAAGTACGCATCGTAAAGTTTGGAGATTAACAGGGTTTACTTAAAATTGTACAGGGAACAAGATGCAGAAGATTTTTTACTGATGCGGCTATTAGTTTAGGGTGCATTAAGTGTTAAAGCAAAAAAGAGTGAAATCACTTGCGTAAGAGGTATTGGTTTGCGAAGCAAACCAAACGGGATTGCGTAGCAACCCACGGGGGTCGGCGAGCGTAAGCGAGCAAGGGGAGAAGCCCTCGCTGTGACGTGATGGACCGTAAAGGGAAATCAGGATAATACAAATTATTCAGATAGTTTCACTCTGCGAAAGGAATGTTGGTTTGCGAAGCAAACCAAATGCCATATGTAAAAGGAGTGTTGGTTTGCAAAGCAAACCAAATGGGATTGCGTAGCAATCCCCGGGGGTTGGCGAGCGTAAGCGAGCAGGGGGCGGAGCCCCCCTAGTACATAAAAAATTCCACAAAAATGTAATTTAATACAAAAAAAAACATTATTAGTTACAAAAATTTCAAATTGTATACCACAAGTTGTATCGCTAGCCTCACAGCGACAAGACGCTGCAGCCGCGGAAAAAGAGGTGGGGGCATTTATCACGGTGTTCAAAAATTACGACACCAGGGTTCTTTATTCGAATTACAATTTCGGTGAATAGCATTTAAACAATTCTCAAAAGCACTTGTAATCGTGTATCTCTAAACAGGACAAACAATAATAGTAGCCATTTAAGTTATCAAAATTTCACTGATTTTTTGTGAAACTTGGAAAATTTCCGAGATTTTCACGATTTTTCCATATTACTGTTTCCAGGAGGTATCACAGTACATAATTGAAACAGCAAAAGAAAACTGTCTATTCATTATAAGATTACTTTCCATTAAAGGAATCCACCTACAATATTCATTTACGTCACTGAAGTTTGAAATAATTTAGGTTCTGAACATCGTCACATCTGCCAAAAGTAGAACTACAGAACTTGAAAAACAATAATTTTTTTTTAAAGCTCAGAAAATTATGCGTTTATGTTTCTGATTAAGTCATTATAAAACAAAGGTGCATGCTAAAAACAAAGATTAACCGAAGCAAATCAGTATGATGCCCTAAACAGTTAACTGTGGAGCCAATAATTCAGAAATTTTCTGATTTGTAGAACAAAATATATTTAAATTTGTAATCAAACAAAAAACAAAAAAAAACTACATAAATTATAAATTAGCTATAAATAAACCTTATAATACTAAATTGGTTATAAGACGTCCAGCATAAGTAACTGAACAATTCTCATTCCAAACAAAGTTTTTAATAGAATTTCTTAAATTTTGCAGGTCATTATAAAAACTGTTAGCAATATATTATTTAAAAACTAAAAAAAATATATATAGGCAGGTGGCTATGAGCAATATGCCACTGAACCCGAGTGTATAGTAGCTTTTACTTATACTAAGTCCTCCATTACTTTTCTTGAATCACCACAAATATTAGCACTGCCCTTTCTATTACCTGGCAAAGTAATGCTTTAAATCCACTCCCAGCAGTATGGAAATTATTACTTAAGGTGCCATCCAAGGAAAGACATTATGAATATGTTCTTGCTTTCAGCTCACTTTCTCCAAAAAATAGGTTCAAAAAATAATTTTCTTACATGAGCAACCAAAACAAAACAAAAAATTCTTTTAGGTATATATTTTAGCTTTTTAGAATTGTAAAAAAACCAGAGAATTCGTCAGGGCCTTGGAAAAATAATTTATTTTCAGTAGCATTTAAGGATTTCCAGGTGCATGCATGTAACCCATTTCACAACATGAAATGCTAAAGTATGCCCAAGCCCCATATTAATCCAAATGTTACAACTTTTTTCAAATTTTTCGTTGAGTAAGAATCTGCCTTGGTTGTTGATTTAGTGGCTTATCCAATATGTAGAATGACCAAGACTTGTAAAAATAATTTTATATTTCCATAAATTCTTGCATTTTTTTCTTTTAGAATCCAATGGAAACAACGAAAACAGTAGTCTTGGGAAAGTACAGCAATTTGAATAATGTGCTTCCAATGACAAAATTAGCAGTCAATATTATTTGCTAAAATACAAATTCTACATAGATTTTAGTAAAATTTCAGCATCCTCAAAACATGGGTGAAACTGCAGACATGATCAATTATTCTAATTCATCATATTGTTAAAACATTAAGAGCACATTGTGTAATTTACTTAATTTTCAACACATGAAAATACCACCTTACCTTGTAAGTTAGCCTCTCGATTTACAAATCCCATATTAGCCAATTGATCTAACTGTGAGCGATATCTTTCTTCTGGAGGTTGTTGCTGTTGCTACAACATAGAAAAAAAAATCATTCAAAACATTTTCAATTCGTTTCAAAATTACCTTAAGGCTAAAAGTATGTAAAACATCAAAAGGAATGCATTCACTATTAATTTGTATTAATTATTTACTAATTTGCATAATGAATGCATCAAAATATTACAAATGAAACCTTTTCATGTTAAAATTGAAGCACTTCATTCAGTTCTAGTCATTCTCTTCCATGCACTTTATTTTTTGCATTTTATCCTAGATTGTATAAGATTTATTATTATTATTTTAGGTAAAATCCTAGTTAACATTGCAGCCTCCTTTGGAATGATTTTAACTTTTAATCACGAAGTCACTGCCAACTGAAACATGCCATTGAAATTGCCAGTGGTAGGCACTGCACGTAGGTATTTTCAGATATCTCTCATGACATCAACATGGCAACTTTTCTAAAAAAGAACAGGTCACCAACTTGGTTAGTTGATTTAAGTTGGCATAAGATCCAAAAATGGATAGCTGTGAAAAACGCAAGACGAAGCAAAATTCAATTAAAATGGATATAAAAGAATATCAGACTAATACATACAAATATTAAAATTGGTGAAAAGTAAACATAAAAGCTAAAACTTTTAAAAATCGGACAAATCAAAAGTTGAATGAAAATTGATGAAATAATGCAATTTAAACACGCAAAAAGTTTTCACAAATTTTTTTTCGCAAAAATATATTTAGCATTGCAAAATAAAGGCTAAAAATTCTTTTCAAACAGAAATGACAAAGATGGGGTATCTATAAAATTAAGAAATAGTTTAAAGCTGAAAGTAATACTTCAAAGTAGTAACTCCAGATCATTTTACAAAATCTCTATTATAAAAGGAAGTATCTGTCTGTCTGTGTACGTGTATGATGTGTCCAGACAAATCTATAGGACTTACAGTAATGAAATTTGGCACACAGGTAGTCCTAAAAGTGACTGAACAGACCTTGACGCCCAAATTTTAAAATTTAAGTTTTACATTTAAAATTTATTTATTGAGTTATTATTTGGTTTTCCTTGGAATTGCAACATTGTGAAGAGATCAAATTTTAAATTTATTTATTTATTTCCTTTCATTCTTGAGCACAAACTATTCCAGTGAAGCAAAACAAATCAAATTAAAAAATTTTGATGCATTTATTTCTTTTTTATTTTTTAGACCAAGTTTCTATCTTCGAGATTGCAAAATTTCAACAGATTTGAAACTTGCAAAATTTTTACAGCAGATTGATACCTCAGGTGACATGCCCATGTCATGTTGGGTCAAGGTGAGGGTCATTCTAAAAATTATTATTTAAAAAAAATGTTTTCAGTATCATTAAAGACATGAAAAGAACTGCCACAGACAATGCGATGTTGGCCTGCTAGTTAACAACTAAGATGGGGTATCGTCATCGTTGAAATGGAAGGGGGAACAGTTAACTCTGGTATCTCGGGGTTGTGCTCCTGGCAGCAGCAGGAATATGGTGACTGCAGTTTTATTGTCATCAGACTTTTCATTTACTATTTGCCACAGTGCCATCCGTTAAAGGGTGAAAATCTGACAAATACACAGAAAATGCTTAAGCAGCTGATTCAGATGTTTTTAAAAAGTTCATCCTACCGTATCACTTATAGCCATAGATGATAACATGTTTGCCATCAATTGAGTGAAAGCTTCTGGACTGCTCATAGAACTATTAGTACTAGGAGTTGGATTTGGCCCAGTAGTAGTTGGGGCTCCAGTAGTGGTTGTTCCTGTAGTATTAGCAGCAGGAGAGCTATTAGTACTGGTTGCTGTCGGAGTACTGCCAGTGGTAGAGGTGGTACTAGGAATAGCACTATTTGACCCTCTGCAAAAATTATATTTTTAATTTGTAATGAACATCATTGAACATAAATTATTTACAATAACCAATGACTAACAGAAATTAAAGCTAACAAAAATTTCAGATAGAGGTTAGAAACTGGCATACTATTTTCACATTTTTCGACTTCTATATGAATATCTATGGAAAACAAAAATGGAAAGCATTTAAAGCAAGCAGTTTTTTTACCAAACTACTTTTTCACTGAAGTTAATATAATCTCATACTAAAATCAAGAAGAATTTCCCTAGAACCGTTGTTTCAAGAAACTAGTCAAATTTCAAATTACACATATCAAATAAGATTGGGACTAAAAGCAAAATTGAATTGCAAGCTTCACTCTAAAAATGCAAATAGAGTTAATGTAATAATAATGTTAAAGTTAAATTAAAACTTCCCCAAATTTTTTTTCTGTTTTTTTATCAGTCTGCCATGTCCTGGCAAAATTACAATTGGTTAGCAGAAATCCAAAACTAATACTGCCTTTTCTGGAGGTAGGGAACCTCTATGTTTAAGTTCCCATTAATTTAACTGCTGTGTGTCAATCATCTCATTATTAAATAAATTTTGTTTCCGATTTTCAAAATATTTGTCTGAATCTGCTGGAAAATACTTGCACACAGCTTCAGCTGATCCTCCAGGATTGAAATAATAAATTGTTGAAAACCACAAAAGCTTTTTTTGAACATGTTACTAAAGTATTATACTGCTTTTTCTATATTTAAATTAGATATTTATTAGCATGAAACAATGACCTTTACTGAGAGCTAAACTTATCTCATTTGTAGCCCTTTAGGAGCCTTGGTGACATCAACTGGATGAGGTTGAAATGCTAATTTCAAAGTGAGGTCATGATTCTCAAAGTCATCAAACCTTTCATTGAATTCTCCAATAGGTCTATAACAACTGCATATATTCATCAAATGATTTCGTGCTGATCACTAATGACTTTTGTTGACTGGGAAGATGCAAGACAAAAATGGGTAAGAAAATAAATAGAAGGATCTGTTCTGTGAAATTTGGATTTAGTCAAAATTAACCAAGGACCTAGAAGGCTACATATTCCCCACCCCAGGACAACACCATATAATATTGGAACTTTAATTTCTGCAGCAATCAGAAGAAAACAAAGCTGAGAAGCAATTTAATTCTTTTCATTTGATGTTTAATATGGTAAATAAGTAACAATTAATATATTAGGTGTAGTAAGAAGTTTTAAAGCATATGTCAAAGAAATGAATATGTATTTTAGAGCTGTTAACAATACTTTTATTCATCGAAATAACCTCCATCATTATCCAATACCTTCTGCCATCGGTCATTTAGTTCACGGATGCCAGCAGTGTAGAAAGATTCCTCTGCTGACACAATGAAGTCGTCAACCCATTTTCGTACGTCGTCCACTGCCCGGAAGTTTACAGGAGACAAGGCATTCTGTATAGACCGAAACAAATGACAGTCCGAAGGGGCTATGTCGGGGCTATACGCCGGGTGTTCCAAAACTTCCAAGCCAAGTGTTACTAACATGTCCTTGACCACTTTTGCAACATGCGGCTGTGCATTGTCATGGAGCAATTTGACGGGCCGCAAACCTTTGCCAGTAAACGGATGTTTTCGATCGATTTCCTGTTGTAATCGCAGTAATTGTTATTTATAGCGTTCAGCAGTTACACTTACACCCCACTTCAGCAATTTGTAATAGAGTACTCCCTTCATATCCCACCAGATGCATAGGAGAACTTTTTTGCAGTAAATGTCTCTTTTCGGCGTTGATGTTGTTGCTTCGCCGGGATTCACCCAATATTTTTTGCGTTTCGGACTGTCACAACAGATTCATTTTTCATCTCCTGTCACGATTTTCCACAAGAAAGATTTTCTGTGTCGCCTGTTTAGCAGATTCATGCACTTCAAGACACGGTCGTCCTCAATGCATGTGGCACCCATTTCCCTGCCTTCTGAATCTTTCCCATTGCATGTAAACGATTAGATAACGTTTTTTGTGATACTCCTAACTGTTCAAGCAAGTTCATTTTGCATTTGAGATGCATCTTTATCGAGAAGTGTTTGCAAATCGTCATGGATAGCCTTCAATGGAGCGCCGCTGCATTGTCGATCGCTAACATCAAAATCGCCATCTTTAAAACGTCGAATCCAATACTCACAAGTACTTTTCGATACGATATTCGATATTCACCCCTAAATCAGAACAAATTGATTGACATGCTTTTGAAGCACTTTCATGCTGGTGAAATTCGTAACGAATGCAGTGACGAATAAATGTCTTATCGTATGACATCTTATACCTTCAAAATTTCAACTTACGTTCTCCTTTTCCCTAGCTTCTGCGTCGGTTTGATATCTCTGATCCGGTTTCTATCACATGACACAAACGTGGTATACTGATTGGTATGCTATTTTGCAGTAGACGTCATACAAAACTCGCTTTAAAATTTCTTACTACACCTAATAAAAAATATAAAACTGCAAACTGAAGAATCTTAAAAGATTTTAGTTATTGGCAAATTCTAACCTGACATCAAATGCTTCTCAAGAAAATTTTATACTACATGCAGAGCTATTTTTAAGAGCACCATGCTTAAGTTCAGAATATTTTAATTGAATCAGTTCATACAAGAAACATAATTTAAAATCACACTAGTTTTACAAATGAAATTAATTTTTTCTCCAAAGAAGTTGAAAAATGCCAAGTCAACCAAGTAGCACTATAACCAACACAGCCTGAATCACAAAAAAATTGATAACTCACAATTGGAACATATTTGGAGCAAGTTGTTGAAGCTGTGTGACACCTTGATGAATCTGCATCATAGCTTGAATAGCTGCAGGATTTGACATTAAATTTTGCTGGTCTGGAGTTTGAAGCTGAATAAAAACAGATTTATGGTATAAAATTATCAATTTATTTAAATTTCATACACTTTTCTCTATTAGTGAATACAGGCACTCTTCATTTAGTATACATGGTTCCATTACTACAATATGTCATTAAGAGAGGAACTAAATTATTCTTATTTATTCATAATAAAGGTCTAAAGGAAGTGGTTTCAATTAGTGTTATGGAAGACTATCTAGAACAGGCACTGCTGGGTTCTCATAGCAAGAAATTATAAATGAAAGGTAAGCAAGGTCTGATGATAAGCAACAGAATACGTGATGAGAACAATGCAGCATTGATTAGTCCACCTCAATGCCATTTGCATTTGCCTGTGTCTGCAATGCAACAGACTGAAAAAAATGTACTACTATTAATGAAAAAACTAATGTAGAATAATTTCACTAAGGGGGCAGCAAATGCAGTTGCAGCACAGACACAATGAAAGTGCTACTACCCAATTATGTACATCTATACAGGTGTTATTTTTTTAAAACATATTAAGTGTAATAAGTAATTTTTTTACTAAAGATTAAACTTACAAATGTTTTCTTAAAAGATCTAGGAGCTTGTTACAGAGCTAAATGAATGATATTGTGACTAGTTAAAAAAAAAAAGACATTAACAATTTTTTTTTAAAAAGAACATTTGCAATGATTAAACATTTAAAATTACTTTTAAGAATGATGCCTCAAGAACATTTTATGTACTTCAGCAAATTATCTTAGGTTATAAATTTAATAACATTAATAGTACCATGAGCAATAAAGATGAGTATCAGAAATTTTAATGATATCAGTAAAATTAGAAAAAAAAAATTACAGCATCAAATATATTTAATATTAAAATTTCTGAAGCATATAAACAATAATTATGTTAAATATGTTACAGCTTGCTAATGGGATGGCTGATACTTAGTTTTACTAACTAATTTAGGTATGTCAAGTTCAATACTGCTAGAAGAAACTCGTAAGACTGATTCGAAATGTTTGTCAGTCAATTTGCTTCTTAACTTCGATTTATTAATGTTCATGACAGAAAAGGTTTGTTCTCAAATATGTGCTTCCAAACGTGTGTATGTAGCACACAAAACATGCATTTTCTTTTAAATTGGAATATTTTGTTGGCAAAGTTTTAAAAATTTCAGGAATATCCAAATCTCAAAATTTTGATTTATATGTGTCAGACGTCTGCAAATTAATCAGTTTTTCTGGAGCTTGATCAACTGGAACGGCAAATAGATCTCCGAAAAGTTTGAACTCAGCATCATTTTTTTCAAAATCTTGAAACCTTTTATTAAATTAATTTTGAAGGATTTTTATTTGTTCTGAATAATCCAGTAGCTTATTGGGACATTTTTCTTTTATTTTCTCTGCAAGAGAAAGTTAAAAAGTTTTGGTGATTTAATTGCTATGAAAAAAACTGGAGTTTCATTTTAAATGCAAATGCAGCATTTGCAAGATGGATTATCAATTGATCTTTTCCCATGAGTTTTTTGTTTAAATCATTCATGTGTCCAGTGATATCTGCTAGGAATGCTAAATCTGATCTAAAGGACTCTTCCTGTAAAAACCTTGTTGGTTTTCCTTTTCTGTGAGGAAAGCTATAACACCATCAAACAAATTGGCAAACTTTCTTAGCACTTTTCCACAGCTCAACCATCTCACTTCAAAATAGTACACTAAATCATTGTGAGGAGAATCAGAACTTTCTAAGATGTCTTTGAATTGCCATTGGTTTAAACCTTTAAATTGTAAAAAAAATTATGGCATCAGTCATTAGTTTCATGAGTTGTTCTTGGTGTATGATGCAATGGTAATTAATTAGCTCCATATTCCTGTCTCCCAAATGTTGTCACAGCAAACTTACCATTCCATTTCTAACTCCTATTATAGATGGGGCACCATCGGTGGTAATGCTTACCATCTTTTTGGGGTTAAGCTTTTGTGAAGCACACATTTCTAAGATGTTTTGCAAAATATCAGCTCCAGTACTGATATTTTTCAAGGAAATCCCAACTAACTCTTCAGTGATCTTAAAATCTTCCGAGATGCATCTCACAAAAAGAAGCAATTCTGCAGTAGATGAAATATGCGAAGATTCATCAACTGCCAATGAGAAGTACTTAAAATTCATAGCTGCATTTTGAAGTTGGTCTGACAAATCATCAGATGGATTTTCTATTCTTTGAATTGCCATAGGATTCAAACTTTTTTTTTTAAAGTTTGGTGGCAGCTTCTGGGCATACTTTTTCTGCAGCTATCAATGCATTTTTTTCGCAAAATCACTATCGGTAAATAGCCGTCCACTCTTAGTAATTAGATTCATAGTGCAGCTTTAAGTTATATTCTTTAAACATGCTAATTATGAAATTACAAATAAGGCATGTACACTTAATGTTGCACTCTACAAAAAAGTATTTTGTCGTCCATGAATACAAAAACTTTTGATTTTCACCTGCAATTTTTCTTTTGCTCATTGCAACAATTTCCCAAAAAAATGTGGGGAATGAAGAAACACCAACATTCTTGAGAAAAACAACAGCGTCGGTGTCATGTGATAAATATGGAGACAGTCAATTTGGATTGGCGTGGTTATGTTGCAAAGTGCATATTCTAGAATTGGTGAACACGGTGATGTTGTTTTATCAGAAAATGCCCATGTCTGAATCGTTGAGTACGGTGACGTTTATCAGAAAATGCTCATGCTCTGAACAGTTGAGAGGAATGATGTTTTTGAAGGAGCAACATAACATAAAAGCAAAATGGGGTGTAGTGTGAAAGGTATGTTTTGTTCCCTCTATGGAAGTTTTAAATCAAAATTATTTTGCAGGCCACATGTTGTGCACCTCTATGCTAGCACATCCCTTTCTTGTAAGGGATGTGCACCTCTATGCTAGTACATCCCTTTCTTGTAAGGTTGCATAGTGCATTTTATAAATAAAAAAGACGAAATTCTATTTCACAATCTTGCAGGTTTGAATTTATAACTGAATAAATGTTGGACTTATTTAGGAAACTTTAGATATAAACCAATGACCTAATTATTAGCTTGCTCAAATAAGTTGACTAGCATTCACACAATCATATTTTAACAAAATAAATATTGTAAATTTTTTTAGATCACTTATAAAGCAGACATTTACTTGTGACATAATATGGGGCAACATAGTACGCATTTGTTGCTGGAGATGTGGGTTGTCAGCAAGCAAAGGATTGTTTGATATCATCTGAAAATAAGAAATTGTATGAGAATATAAACTTTAAAGTATTTTCTAAAAAGACAATCAATTCCACAAGAAAAATAAAACAATAAGCCCTTTATGCACTTTTTTCTGCATAATTATGTCTGCACTTTATATGTAATTAGACTTTTGCTATCATAGAATTTCAGCATAATAAATTACATGTTAAATGTGTCTACAAATAAGGCTGTCACAGATTTATTGGGTCATCCGGAAAATTCTGCGTTTTTTTCAAATCGAAGCACACTTTGTTATTATTTTGCTATTGTTGATGGGAGTGACCATGTTTGAAGCAGATAAGTAAATTCGGTCTTTTCTGCTTCCACTGCATAATTCTAGCATGTGTTGTGTCATATTTGTTTCACTGCAGTGCTAAGAATAGAGAACCAAAAAGGTCATTTTCGTCATATTATGCTCTTTTATTTTAAGAAAGAAATAAATGATAATCAGACTGCTCGTAAATTGTATATGGACAAAGTGCTGTTCCTGATGACACAGTTCGAAGGCGATTTGGTAAACTTAGGCACGGAAATTTCAGCCTCGAAGACGATGCCCACTCTGGACGACCATCCTCTCTAAACAAGGACCTATTAAAAGATGCTATCGCTGAAAATCCATGCTACACACTTCAAGAGCTATCACAAACTAAATATTCCAAAAAGTACAATTCATGATCATCTGAAGAAGATTGGGTACGTAAGCCGCTACGATGTATGGGTACCCATACTTTAAAACAGAATATGCTTGTTTGAATTTCGACATGCAATTCTTTGCTGAAACGAAATGAAGAACCTCCTTTTTAGAAACGGCTCATTACTGGAGATGAGAAGTGGATACTATACAATAATATTATAAGAAAAAGATCAAGGGGTAAGCCAAATGAACCTACTAAGTAACATCAACAGAGAGGCTGCATCCCAAAAAAGTAATGATTTGTGTATGGTAGCACTACAAAGGAATTGTTGCCACAAAATCAGAAATAAATTCAGGAAAAAAAGTTCTGAAATGGCAGTATTAAAAGCAGAAATCGAAGTAAAGCAGTCAGAACTGACCAATCGTCAAGGTGTTTTCTTAAAGCACGACAATGCGCTGTCCCATATTTTGCTGAATGGGTGGTATGTAGTATCTGTTACGTTACAACTTATGGCGATATATAGTCAAATGTGGCAACCTTCTAGTGTTCGTGCGCTTTCATCCAGTTTTAAGACAACCCTTCGTATTTCTGCCACTTTTTTTCCTTATTATTTTGTTGCATTAGTTGTGTCTGGGTGCTCCATCCGCTGCCCTTGAATTTCTTTGTTGATTCTTTCAAGTAAGTTGCACTTTTATTTTGCTTTAAAATGGTTTACCCCTCACTCCAAAGTAAGCAAATAAGCAGATCGCCAAAATAAGAGCAATGAAGATGTTTGTGGCCAACGTAAAACTTAACCAACTTTAGTTGTAATTTGGATCATAGTTAAAAGGAAATGGGAATTTGGATACATCACCCATGGAAGAAAACACAAATGAAAGGGGGCACCCATGGCGTAAGCCGAGAGACACGAACAATGATGTTCAACCACAGCAGCCAGTGAAGAGAGCATTCTAATTTTTAAGCTCCGTTTCACAGCGCCTATCTGCACACTCATTGGAGCTTTGAAGTCACGAGTAAAGCGGAAATCACAGCTGCGCTGGTTCACACTGAGCAGGAAGTTACTGGAGTATTCCAAAAGGTCGGAAAGGCGGGATTTTTACCGTTGCCACTTGGGCGTTTGGTGATGATGAAAAACTATCCTAATGATTTAAGGCTCGGCAAAAGCGTCGTGTTATTTGTGCATAACAATTTCAGAAATTTATATTCAAAACACTGGATGGTCTTTGTGTAGGAAATTCTCAAAAAGTACAACACATAGGAACCAAAAAGTGGTTATACACATGGAAGCCAATGGTGATTGTGTCTCGCTGGCTGGCATGGGTCTTGCGTTATACGCTGTTACTTATCGACAAAAAATTTCCTCCTGGTAGTGTTTTATATGCATAGTAGCCAACGGTGAAAGGTTCTCGCCGGCAGGCGGGGATCGCGTGTTTTGGATTATCAGGATCCCAGAAAAAAAAACTGACTTTCCTACAAAAAAAAATATCCCAACTTTTAATTCCATATCGAATACAAAATCCTAAATTGTTGAAAATCTGGACGTTTCGCTAACCACCCGCTTTTGACATCTTTCCGATTTAAAAAAAAAAAAAGATGAGTTTAACCTGGACCTATTTGAGGAAACAATGCAAAATAACAGACATGTTCAAAGCACACTCAAACCTGTTTTTGTGTGGTGAATAGGGACTGCATAAAAGAAAATGCATACATTTTTTTTCCCAAAACTTCACAAGTAGCTATAAAAATATTTTTCGCAACATATTAAAAAAGTATTTTTTTGTATGCAGTGAATAGAGACTGCATAAAAAAAGTATCATAAAGAAAATAACTCTAAACCTTACGAAATAATTAGAAATTGCTTTTTTAAACGAAATCAAGACACAAGGCTTGGCAACTACTTGGAATCTCCTCTAACCTTTTGGAATCTCATTTAGAAAATACACATGCAAACATTTTTAAATATTTCATTTACATATGTACTTATTTTACACATATAAAACTTTTCAAAATGTATAACCATTATCCTTCGTAGTCTGACAATAAGCGGATTTTCTTGTGGTGAACTGGTTCAAAATCACTTTTGTCACTTGAAAATACTACCTCGCACTTGTTTAGAGTTGATTTTTTTCCAGTTACCATGTAGTCAGTGTAACGGACTAAAAAGTAAAAAATAATTTCTCTTGGCCCCAAACAGATTTATAACTCCATACAGTGGTCACTATTATCCTCACTATTATCTATTGAATGGGCCCCACATTTTTCATTTTAAATCTTACAAATATTTTTATAGCTATTAAAACTTCAAATTTTCAGGGCAATCTATATGGGGCCAGTAGAAATTATTTTGCACTCTTTAGTCAGTTACAAAAAAATTCTATATTAAAAAAACATTTTATTGACAACTTCGTCAATTATGTTCTAATTTTATTGAAATTTTTAAAGGACTGTAAGTAGATTGTACTAAATAAATTGTTTTCATAAATCGCACAAAAAAAGATTGCACATACACACACACACAAAATCGCACAAAAACAGGTTCAAGTGTAACTACCACAGAAAAAATTAGAAGATTTGCAAGTAAAATTTGTTGTTTTGTATTAAAAAGGTTTTTCTTTTTAAAAATTATTCCTGTTTACGTAATGTATGCAAAGGTTCAGTGTAGATTTTGCCATATAGTGACCATCTTATTTGGCGAATAACGTAACGGATGCTACCACTCCACCCCAACCCATTTATTATTCATGCCTCTATGCATGCACAATTAATAAAAACTAGTTAATTCTTGGCTCTATAGAATGCAATCCATCAAGTGCATCTTAATTGTCAGAATTTTGCATTGAACATTACATTACACTAATAAACCTGCTGAATTCTTAAAAAGCATATGCAGCCAATGTATAAAATACAGTCAAACCTCAAAAAGACGAACTTGCGTAATATGAATTACTTATAATAAAACTAAATTTCAATCCACAACAAAATGTATATTCAAATTATTTTGATTCATTCATTTAAGAATTTGGGTTACACTAATGGCAGATTAAGTAAGATGAACTAATTTTTTAAACTTAAAGGCAAACAGATTCCTTTCCATCGTACTATCAGAAGTATTAAGGGGACATAGTACCTTACGGGCCAAAAAGTGATCATTTTTCTGTACTATTTTCGACTCGTCATAAATCAATAACCTTTATTCATTTTTGAATGGAATTTTGATAAGTTCTATAATAAAGTATTAACTTTAAAAAATTGGTAAAATAATTGTAATTCAGATAAAATATTTTTTTAAACAACATAAAATACGAACACAAAAATAATAATAAGTAATTGGCTAATATTTTGCTTCCCGCAAGATAATTTTTGAAATATATATAGTAGAATCTAAATTTTTATGTCAAATTAAAGCTAAATAATACCTTTATACTGCAAACCTCAAAATTTAAAATTATCTAGTATTTTAATATTTAAAAAAAATTAAAATTTCATAAAAAAATTAAATTATTGAAATTTTTGTCTTTATCATGCTATATTTAAAAATGTATGCATCTCATTAATATATTGGAGGTTCACAGAATTAAGATCCATAAGTAGAACATACATGTGAAATATTATAGCTCTACAATCATAACTTTTTTTGTAAAATTGCGGGAAAGTGTAAAAATCAGAAACTGAGAAAATCAAGTTTAAAGATTGAATTTCTATTATGTATAATATCATAAATACCTTAGAGTTTAAAATGCTCCTGCTACATATGTAGGACCTTCTATTTCTAAGAAATGCTCATTTAAAGCTTTTTTTCTCATTCTGTGAGCCCTACGAGCCTCTAGTGTTGATGACCTACATTTAATTTCTGCACTTTTCAAACGCGCCAAATCAGATATTTTTGCAGAGGTGCATGCAAAATGTCCTACTTGCAGGCCAAGACATTTCATAATGCTCAGACGACCTGCCATTCCATCATTAAAAATTACTAACGCTTCGTTTACTGAAACGTCAACAACAGTTTTTGATGATCCGGATGTTTTCGGACAATACTTCCAAACAGTGGAATTAAAAGACTCATTAGCATTTTGTGTCTTGCCACCCAGACATTTTTTCAATAACTTGGGTGTTGATAGTTCTGCAAATGTAGGTTTAATTGCATCCATTACAGGTATTGGCACAGTTTTCTTGTGTATGTAGGAAACACTTGTGTCAAATTGGGATCTTTGATACTCACACCATGACGTGGGACCAAGAGGGCAGAAGTAGTGCATAGGTGTGGTATCTGAGGACTTATAGTGGCAATAAATTGCCCAGATCGCTTTTCGCATGTCTTCAACGGAACTATTGTTATCACGGATAGCATTTCCGTAATAAGTGGTAAATTTATCTATTAGTTTATCTGTTAATCGGTTTTTTCCGCTGATGCCTTTACCATCAGACAGTTTTTTGCCACGATTTAATAATTTTAGTTTCCGCAGTCTAGCACCCATACGCTTTTGAATATGTCCAACACATTCTACTTTTTCGACAGCATACGGTGCAGTACGTAGAAGCTCTGGAAAAGTTTTGGTATCCCCATCCCCGATATATTTGACATACTTCACGTCTCTTTCGGAGAGGGACCTTTGAAATATATTTTTCATACCATCCACTTCCATTTTACAAGATGACCCTTAATGGTTTTTAACACAGTGTTCTTGATGGTTCAATTTCCAATCTTCGTACGCTTTTCCACATTTCGAGCCTTCCCACTGATCACACCCCTTACAATACGACGAAAGTACTTCAACATCCAGTACCTTTCCGGTGACATCCCCTATTACACTACAAACACCGATTCGAGAGGTATGACCGCGTGTTTTCCATGTTCCGTCACCACTGATACATATTTCGTTACTGTCCGTAGCTGAAATTTCTTCATGAACCGCCTTCTTCATTGAATCAGTAGCCACTTCAAAACTGGCCAGTTTGATTTTTTGTAAAATCCTATCGTAGGACTTTTGGGATACAGGTGGAGGTAAATCCATTGCTGAGCAGAAATTTTTTATCCCACATAGACCTAAGCCTACTGTACGCATAGCATACACTATTCGAGTGTTTATCTCATAATCATTTTTCGTGCATTCAATTGCAGGCGAGCTTTTAAAAGTTGATGATGTGCTACATGATTCGCATTCAATGATGAACTCTGACACTAGTCCATACACAATTCTTTCCTTCAGAACTGCTTTACATCTGTAGTGGCAGCATGTCAAGAATTTTGAAAGTTCTGACGTTAAAATTTTCATATCCACAAGTCTGTATCCATCACTCTGTTTAGGAATAGTAATTCTTTTATCCTCACAGACTTCCAAACGTATTTTTTTCGCAGATGCACTCACACAAGAAACTTCTAGTTCAGATTGTTTCCCTTGGAAATGTTGATTCCCATTAAAACAGCCTTTCTTTCGGCGAAAATCACCAGATCTACGATATGCTTTGCTAGACATTTTAGCAGGATTTATAAAAAGACTATTTATAATAACAAAAAAGGAACAAAAAATCGCAATATCTTTCGAAAGCTAAGACAGAAGAGAGCACATGAAAGCAGCAAATATAGCAAGTATAACAAGAATAACAATTGTAAACAAGCGTGGTGTAAAATAGAGTTGTGTGGAGATGAACAATTCCTTCTCCCTGTTGAATAAATATATTACATGGTTAGGCAGAGTGGCTGAATATAAAATAATTACAAGGATAATTTCATTTCCGAAACCGAAACTAACTACATTCGATTAACATCACAAGGTCAGTCAGTATTGACATTTACGTTTTTTATTGCTGTAAGCTTAATTTTCGACGGATTTCGATGCGGTTTGTTTTAAAATGCTCCCAACATTCCAAATTATTTTTTAAAAATACTTTTGAAAAATCGATTTTTTGAAGGGTGAAAGGTACTATGTCCCCTTAAGTGACTCAGAAATTGTAGCTCTATTTGTGGATGAGAGTAAAAAAGAAAAATGAAGATTCCAAAGAGGAAGGGATAAAGCATGGCTTCTTCATAAGTTGCTGCTGGCTTACCAATTTTTCAATGCTTTTGTTAGGCAGTGAAAATTTATCTGCTCAATTAAACAGCATTGACCAACGATTTTCTTGAAGAATGTCATGAAAAGCAAAACAAATATCAACAGAATTATATAAGGACAAAAATTGAGTAATCACAAAATATATGTTATCAAGAATTATCTATATAACTTTGGTGATCAAGAATACCATTTACCTATGAATGAATTGTATAGTAAGCAGTAATGTAAATGCATTAATATTTTATTTTACTGTTGAAATGCTTTTTCTGAATTTGGATAACACTAACTATGGATATTACGAATTTTTTTAGCATCCTGTGAAAATTCGTCTTAACAAGGTTTGACTGTATTAGTATTTAAATATTGATTAGTCTTACACAAAAGGAATTTAATGTTTTGTATGCACATCACTTCGACATCACATTTTCCAAGTTAAAATTGTCTTACCACAATAGGTCTGTTGTCAATAAGACAAATTGCATCAACGGATTATGAAAGAAAAATTATACAATGGTAAATTCATATTGTATCTACAAGATTCACTATGAATTCCTAAAGTGGTACAATATAAAGAAGGGAAATGTTATGGCCCAATTAAATATAACAGCAAAATCACACAAAATAATTTACAGAATTCATCGGATAAATCCAGCACTCAATCTGGATCTAATTAGTTATACAGTATTATTTTTCATGGAATTCAACAGAATAATAGGTCCTAGAGACATGATAGGCAGCAGTGAGATTGTTATGAATCTATTACTGATAGAACAATTGGGGTAAACCTGGAGGTTTGAATTCAATAAATCAAAACATTGTTATCTTTAAAACTCTTTTGGTACTTTAACAGAACCAAATGAACTAAAATTGTCACATACCCTTGCTGTAAATTCAGGATTAGCTGACAATGTCTGCATCATAGATTGAATAAGTGGTTGATTAATATTAGACAGTAGTTGAGGATTTTCAGAGATTTGCTGAAACATACTCTGCATGCCTGGAGAACCCATTATGTTTGGGGGTGTAATACCCGCAGGCCTAGTAGTTGAGCGTGGACTTGTAGAGCCTCCAGGGGCCCAAGGGTTAGGCAAAGGGTCTCTGTTTTCAGTCCCCTGCTGGCTTGAAGTAGAATCTGAAAATAAAACAGTCAGCCTATACTTTAATAATAAGCATCCATTTCTATATTCTTAAGTTTGTTGAACACATTTAGCGTATACAAATCTTACTACACTGAGATCTAGATAAATCAATGCCCAACACTAAATCTACTCTCATTCCGGTTCATTGCTGTAGGAGCAGGCCTCATCCTCTTTAATCCAGAGGGGGGTTTTTGAAGAAATTATTTCTAGTTCATCACAATAGTGCATTTAACACATTGAAAATATGTTATGAATTTTATAACATATTTTCCTGTTATTAATCTATAAACAAAATTACCTGTTATTAAACAGGTAATTTTCTCAAGTATTTTCAATTAGTAAATGTCAAAGATATTTTCTTTTTTACAAACTAAAAAGCAAGCATTACCTCCAGAATCACTGACAAGAGAAGCAAAAGGATTAGTTCCAAACTGCTCTTGTGCTGCATTGTACATAGGCTCTTGCAGTTCAGTATACATACGTCTCAATGCATTATAACCACCAGGAACACTCTAAATTAATAAAAAAGTGATCAAGTTACAGAAACATTACACAATTTCATATTAAAACAAACAAAAATTACTTGTAAATTGTATGTGAATTATGTGCTATTTTAGATAGTGGCATTCAAAAAGGTTACAGCACTTGTAAAAATATTTTTACCATAGATGACACTAGTTTTAGGTTTTTATCACTATCTATAAACATTTGTTTAGAAATGTCAGTTCACTGTCTACATTTTGTAATTCAGTAACTCTTTTGTTACATCGCCTATTTTGTCTAGTAAATTTTAAGTGTGCCAACAGCAGAGAAACCTGAATATGTTTCTTTAGAATTAGGAGTTCAATGGTTACTTGTTTCAACTAGTAAGCTGAGACTTTTGCTGTTGGCCTTTGGCCATGATGTGAATTTTCATAGGAGCATCTATAGACAGTATTTAGTTAGAAGGTTTGAAGTTCTTTGCTCAGATCTCAAAAGATAAAAATTATAAATCACCACATAAAAATGTTACATATGTAATCATGTTACATAGTTTTACACAAGATAAAATAGAAACCAGTAGTAACATAATGTATTATTTGTGCTTTTCACACTAATGAGAATTTTTTTGGACTATATCAGGGAGTGAAAAGTCAAAATGTAAAAGAGGAAAATATAGGTAGCATAATTTTGAACTACAAAAATAGCAGAATAAGAATAGTGTATTTGTGTAACGAACAGAGGTTCAGCTAGAAATGTTTTCTGAGGGGGTACGCAAACCCTTAACCTCCCATGGCTGCGCCACTAGTAGAGATTGTGTTTATGATAAGCATGTATTTTTGTCTATTATTTAGCTTTATAAAGTCCACTATAAACAAAAAAATGTGTCTTTGGAGGGGGGGGGGGGGCTTAAACTCATAACCCACTCATCATGGCTGAACCACTGGTACAGAATATGTATTTATGAAAGGAATGTATTTTTATAATTCAAAAGCACTTTCTTCAATTTTTCTTTTGCATCTTTTCAAACACTCTTTATAGTTAGGATATTCACACCTTCCTTATGTTTTTTACATTTATTCTTTGACTGTAAATCCATATAATTTAATTCTAAAGAAAAAATTGAAAGAAAAAAAGAATAAAACGAAAATCTGCATAAAAGCGGAAGATTTTCACCTCTGTAATATAAATTACTTTCCTTGGTATATTGAAGTTATTGTTACACCCTCCCAGAAAAGCATAATTTTCCGAGGTGATACTGTACATTAATTATATACCTTTTTAAAATCTAGTTGTCATGAAATGGTCTGTGCCACTCATTACATCAATAAATGTAATTCTGAAGTCAGATGATCAGCCTACTAATTTGTAATCTATAAACAAGTGAAAACACTTTGATTTGTCACTTTTTTTTTTGTTGCACAAAAGTAAATAAGATTGGGATGTCTGAAATAAAATCATGCTATGAGCGATAGTTCAAAACAGTTGATGCAAAATAATATATTCATAAATTCAACTTAGGATCATCATAAGAATTTAATTTAACACCCTTTGAAGGAATATGCATAGAAAATGTTTAATAACAAAAAAATAAATGCATTTTTATTAGCATTAATATGAATGGATGATTGGCTTGGGTTTTATGGCACAAGGTTCAATAGCAGACAAGCTGTGCCAGACACAAGACGAAATTTGACTCGGTAAAATCAATAAAACATTTAAGAATCTATCTAATCTAGTCAAATAAAAGTAAATTACAAATACGTATGTGGGGAACTTAAAGTATTTTGGTCCTAAAAATGTATATGAATGTTTTGGGAATTGCACCTTCTGCAGCTTTTTGAATGTAGGTCGTAATTGCTTCTACAGCTGCAAATAATCTTTTTTTAATCGAAAGTTATCTAAAATTTTCCCAATATCTTTCTTTTCTTCTTGTCTCCTAAAGATTATTTTTTTGGTTGAGAATCTTCATACTTTTGTTTCAAAGATTCCGCCTTTTTGGAATCTTTCCTTCCTCTTAAAAATTTCGGTAGATTATTATACTTTGGTACTATGGAACAAGTAGAAGGGATTGAATTATTCGTTGGTTTAGTATTGTCTATTGTTTTTTCAGTAGGTGATTGTTTAGATGTTTAGTTGATGGTTTGGGAGTTTGCATACTAATGAGGCGACCAAAAGTAAGAGGTTCCGACTGTGTACCCAAAGATTTTGAAACTTTTTTAATACTGTCGATTACGAAATGCCTGTTTTAGGGTTTCTAACGCTAACGATTTTCCTGGCTTCAATAAAGGAAAGGTTTTGAGGCTTCGATAAAGGAATCATCTTAATAGTTTGAATTTCTTTTTCCTCAATCCAACGAGGACAAGTGTGTGAATAGGATAGATGATCACCCTTGCAATTGACACACTTTGGTGTAGATTCGCATGTTTTACAATTATGTCCTTCAATTGAACGCCATGTGCAGGTTCCTTTACCGCAGCAACTTTGCATGGAATTTCCAAATGGTTGGCATTTAAAACAGCGTAAGGGTTTGGGGTACGTATGAGAGTTGACAGGGCATCTATAAGATAAGCAATATTAACAAATTTAGGCAGAACAGACCGTCACGATGAAATGTTATCCTACTGATCTGGCAAACAAGTTGGTCTTCAAGCGACTCTAAAATATCTTTCTCAGTGTCAAATTGCAAATCCGATTCTAACATGACACCTCGGGAGTGATTTAGTGAAAAATGAGGTGAAACAGTGACCTCATATTCTCCTATTTTATTCAAATTTATGATGCATTTGATTTGATTTTTAGATGTAATTTCCACTAATATATCACCATTGTTACATTTCTTTATTGGTTTTGACATCTTCAACCATTCCGAGAATCGTCTTGTGAATGAGAATTGCTGAAATATTCTTCACAGTCTCTTCTACTTTTCTTATAACAAAGAATCTGCTGCTGTCATCATTTTCATTTATTTGGTAAAGTCAATCCATCTGCCAATTGATACACTGGGGGACGGAGTGCACCTCCCGTTTGCCTGAAGAGGCCGAAGCAGCGCATTGGATTTATCACCCCTCAACTGGCAGGATTCTTTTTTCCCAAGGACACAAGTCTCCACGTACGGCAAACATGTGAGTGATACAATCTCCGAGAGGAGCTGAAAGCAACAGAGTGACAAAAAGATTCTTAAGGGGATTAAAGATCTTAAGGGGGCCCTCACCTCCGAAGAGGCAACCCCATTGAGGCAGGAAGAAAAAGCAGAAGGGTAGAGGAGAGGGAAAATAAAAGGGAGGGAAGATTCTGGTAACTCGGGGTTGTGAAGCCCGTACAAACCCAAAGAAGGTATGCCCCTGAGGGCAGCATTAATATGGAAACCATAAAATTAGTTAAATCTATGTGAATTTCAAGAGTAAAAAAATGAAGCATTCATTGTGGATATTGAAAGATTTTTGACGACTATGCTTAGACATCTTTCCATATGTGCACTAAATATTGTGATGCATTTTTTTTACTGGTGCTTGTGTGAATATTTTCTGAAGTTATTCAAAAATTAAAAGTTCTCACTTCAATATTGCTGAGTGCTCGGTCTTGATTCCTCATTACTTCTTGCAGCATCGCAGGATTACGCATTATCTCCATGGTATGCCTCAATAAATCTGGATTATTGAAAATGTGACTAATTTCTGGATTTCTCTATAAAGTAATTTAACACATTACACTCAATCATGAAAAGCACATACATTAAAACAAATTTTAGTAAGATGGAATATAAAAACCACTGATTTAAACTGTATAACATATATAAAAACTTGAATTTCAACATTTGTGAAGAATATAAACAACTAAGTGTACCTGCCATGCTGTTTAATTTTAGAAGCATTTAAGAATATCATTTAAAGTTCGTTAACAGTTATAAATATTTATGTAATCAAATTTGTGTTAGTAATTTTGCTAATATATTTTTAATGTACATTGTTTATTGATCTGAGATGAATAAAAACTTTTTAATAAAAGCAATAAGTGAGCATCCAGCTAAAGTAACCTTTGCTATAGCTTAAGACTTGGAAATTGAGAGTAAAAATGAATGTATGCTTAGATTTTAAATGATTTTTCAATGGACTGTGCTGATGGAAAATTGCCCCTTTGTGACATCCCTCATCCAGCTGTTTTAGAACAGTCATCCAATTAAATACGAGAAAATGTGGACACGCTTTTTCAGAAGGTCTTTTACAAAAGGTAGTAAAATGGACAACAAAGTTGGACCTGCATTTGTTTTAATTAAAATTAACCTTAAAAGTGGCTTCTATAAACATCATATCTGGAACGAATGCACTATCTTTTAAGCAGAATTGCTATTCATTAATCTCACAGTTAAGTGTTTTAAAGAAATTGGACATTTTTGTTTAAAGTACCTTATTTGTAGCACTTCTCTTTCCTCTATATTTACTAAAAAAGCTTAGAACTGGACACTGATGACTAAAACAAAGCAGTACAAAATGTTTTGGTGCAGATAACTCAATAATTATTACAAATGCTGCAGAGATAAAACAAATTAATATTTATTATCAGAAATGAATGCATGCATGCATGTTTCATAAGGCAAAGAAAAACAGGATGTGCTTTACCTCCATTATTTGCTGCATTTGAGGATGATTCATGATCATATCTCTCAAGGTTTCCGGATTAGAGATCAAGGACTGCACAATGGGACTATCAAGCAGTTCTCGCATCATTTCTGGATTACTTGCAAGCTGAAAGAATGAACAGTACAAAAAATAAGATCATTTATGCTTTTGTAAATGATTAGGGGACTCCGCCCCCTGCTTGCCAACCCATGGTGATTGCAATGCAATCACATTTGGTTTGTGAAGCAAACCAACACACTTGTCACAAATGATTTCGCTTTTTTTAAACTTTAACACTTAATGCACCCTAAACTAATACCCACATCAGTACAAAAACATTTCCATCTTGTTCTCTGTACAATTTTGAATAAATCACGTTAATCTCTAACCTTGTAATATTCTGATCCGTACTTAATAGGCAAACCGTCTGAGAATCGAGCAAAAAAACGAGCATGATGTCACAGCGAGTTTCAAGGGCATCTGGCAAACCTGTTAGTCAGAAAATTTAACCTCCTTAATTTCCGTTAATAAGAATGAATGCTATCACTCCGCGATCTAAATAGTATGAAATTTGTATGACCAACTTCGTATTGTCAAATTTATTTATTAACCAATTTCAGAAATAATTGTACTGCAAGAAAGAGTACATTCTAAGGTATACTGCAATGTTTTTAAATTTAAAAACTAATAGTAAAATTATATAGATATGACAGTTTTAAAAAAAAAGTCCCGATTTTTCCCGAATTTCAAAAAATATTATCAGGAACCAAAATTAAAGTTCTAAAAAACTTGTCAGGCTGCAAAAATTTACGTTTAACTTCACTTCTCACTCACGTTAGAAATTTCTCGCTTTTTCAATTTTGACATTACATAAACTAATAGCCACACCGGAAAAAAATCTTCGAAATTGTCCAAATGAAGAACAAACCATGTTAATTTCATAATTTTCTGATCCGTACTTTCTGGGGAAAATCTAAAAAAACCCAGTTTTCAATCCTGCAGCAGCAATAACTTTTTAAAAAAAAGAAACAATTAATAAGTTATTTCAAAATAAACACTACATAGACATTTTTGTTGTTTAGTCCTTTTACTAGTTTAATATTAATAGTATTGACAATTATTTGAAAGCAATGTTTCACTTTTATAAATATTAGTTATTTTACTACAAAAACATTGTAAACTGTTTATAATTGGAAAGTAATTTGATAATTCTTTTTTATATCAATATTCTGCAAATCAAGTGCAGGGAACCAACCAAATTAATAAAAACAGAATTTGAATAATGGTAACAAATTTGCGCGAACCTTTCAATTTTTCCCCCCAATTATGTGCTATTTAGATGTTGAATTTTAGTGAATAACAGCTCATGGCAAGTTAAGCGGCAAGTTTAAAATTAAGTATAAAACACTACTGGTACAAAATCAGACAGGAATAAATGTTTTCAAAAACTTTATACTGTGTCACAGCTTAATTAAATGGTCACAGCTTAAAAAATGCCATAGTTTAATTAAATTGACCAATCATGACTTTCCAGTCTATTGTTGATCTGGCAGCTTATGTCAATCGCCAGAATTTTGCTTTAGCTTTGTTAAAGAAATTTGTTCGATTAATTCCCAAATCTTTAACTTTTGATTAAAAAAGTCTGAAGTACTAAGTAATAAGCATTCTACATGCACTCTATATATACAACCCACCTCAAACTGCACTACTTACATGCTAGTAATATGAAATAAGCCAGAAAAATATTGCCTAAGAATTTGCCATGATTTTCTTTACTTACATTTGTCTTCTTGTGAGTATTGCTTAGATTAAATTAAAAATTAAAAGCTTCCTATAGAAAGGTTGAACAGTAATAGTGAATTGATTAAATAAAAACTACCTCTCTTTGCATCCTCGCCTGTACATCAAGAAAGGCAGGACTGTTTGTAAAGCCAGACAGACTACCTAAGCCTCCTAAATTTCCCATTCCAGGAAGACCACCAAAGTTTCCTCCCATTCCAAACATATTTCCAGGCGGAGTAGAAGAATTCTAATGGAAGAAAAGTACAGAAAATAAAACACTTTTAAAATGACAAATAAAGCTGGCATGATTATAGTAAGAAAGTTAAGTTTGGTGGGAACAAAAAATACTATAGTAAACGTTATTAATGTGAAAAATGAAAGATAATTTTTAGTTTGCCACACTTTAATCTTACTATTTACACCAATACATGTGACTTAAAAGAAAAGTGAAATATTTTTTTATTTCAAACATTTTTTATTTGAAAATAAAGTTCAGTTTCATGGGGTACCAGTTTGCTGTTGCCCAAGACCAGAGTTTTTTCACCTTTTCATTTGTAACTCCAATATGTGGCTGGGTTCATTCTGGATCAAATATGAAATTTTAAACATTTTTTACGACTGCACAAAAATTTATAGGTTTTAAAAGTGTCTGAAGAGATTACTAAAAATTACAGCTAGAAAATAAAAAATTAAAAATCACAAAAAAATATAAAAGTCTCGATGTTTAGAACTTGCAAATAACTAGACTTGAGGATAATAAACGAAGTATGGACAAATAAACTTACTGGAGGAGGTGCAGCAGTTGATTCCGGTTGCTGAAATAAAAATAGAATTATTCTAAAATTAAACCACTTCATTACAAGTTATATATAAAAACATAAGAGTAATTAAAAACTACAAACACATAGCATTCTTCAGAAGTGTTGAATTGCTAAGAAATGATTTAAAGCTGTATTCTTCAAGCTTTTAACAACCACGGCCCGGAAAAAATAGGAGAAATATTTCGCGTCCCGGCATCAGACACAAATAAAAACCAATGTATATAGAATTTTATTTATGAACATTTTATTTGTAACTTCAATAAAACCAAGCTTTATATATTTCTTATCATAATGCCTAACAAAGTTTCCTTTTCTCTTTTTCGTTTCTATTGCACATTCCAAAGTATAAGGATATTTCTTTCTTTGTTTCTTATAAATTTGAAGCTAGTGCTTGGCATCCTTTGACAACATAGCTAATTTTCATCTGAGCATTGTCATCGCTTCCAGGGTTTCCAACTTTTTCTGAGCAGCTTCAGGAGCATTCTCATAAAATTTCAGGAGTTTCAACTTGCTGCAGGAGCAACGCGAAAATTAGGGCAAAAATGAAAGACTGGCATATTTTCCCTTAAAAACAATCATAAAATTCCCACTACAAATGTTTTTTTTTAAAGGGTAAAAAGTTATAAGGTTTTATCCTTAAATTATAGAAACAAAAATCTAATAAACAATTTCCCCCAAAGTGCAAAATTTTCCCTTTTCATAA
Source organism: Metellina segmentata (assembly GCA_947359465.1). Lineage (NCBI taxonomy): Eukaryota > Metazoa > Arthropoda > Arachnida > Araneae > Tetragnathidae > Metellina > Metellina segmentata. Next base: position 59,840,391 of record OX375878.1, on the reverse strand, counting down.
AAAAAATATCGCAATCCTGATTGAAGAATCTGGTGGAAATTTCCCCCGTAAGTGGAAAACATTTTCTCTTCAGGGGAAATTCCCCTTTTTCCTATATCGACACAATTTCTGGAGTGAACCACACATTACGTGGAGTTGCGAATTTTTGATGCTTTGGCAGAGAAACTCCGGAAGTTCCAGAGCACTTGGCAACTCTGCGCATCTACTAAAGGTTAAAAGATGCCGTTTGAATTTTTGTAATCTACCTTGTAGGGTTTAAAATTTTTTTTAAGAAATAATTTGTTTGCGTAATTCTACAACGCAATATTAAAAATCAATAAGCAAAAATGCGATGAAATGACTTCTTGCAATGTATTGTTGACAAGAGAATTGACACAATACTGGCATTCGGCGGTTTCATATTTCATCTATATACTCATTGCATACAGAGCCCCGCAAAAGTGAGAATTCCTCGAATCGTGTAGCGGTAGTCAGGAGAAAGCTTTCATGGACCGTCACCGGTCTGCAGACCACTGATTTTGAGCACCTTCAGAGGATATTTGATCATTTGGAGATGAGTAACGAATTTTGGAGCAGATATATGAATATCCTACTGATACGAATGTACAAGCACACTTGCTAACAATGGCACATTTTAAAAATGTCACCAAAACAGAAAATTTTCAAAATTTTCTTAAATACTATTTGGATACATTCTTATTATCAAAAAAGGACAATTGTCACAGTAGAAAACAAGAAGGTCGCATTTTAGTTGCTTGTGCCAATGCTGTTAAAACGGTGTAAATATAACCTCTCTCTAAAATTTTCTACTTGGCATCAGTTTGCAAAATAGTCTCCTACTTGGCCGACCAATCGGTCTAATGGTTAAGGTGTTGGCCTCTGGATCGGAAGGTTCCTGGTTCCAATCCGGGGTCAGGGCATAGATGTAATTGTGCTGTTCTTAGTTAGGGGTAATGGCCTATGATTAGCAATCGAGTGCCCGCCGTAATTTAAATATATATATCCAAATTTTAAAAGTTCCCTAACTTGGGAAATTTGGAAATTTCCCCCGAGATTTCCAGAATTAAAAAGTATGCTGAGAATTCCCTGATTTTTTCCCCTGTAGTTTTTAAAAACTCCAACTGTTTTAAGCCAAAATTGTATAGGGAACAAGATAGAAGGTTTTTTACTGATGCGGCTATTAGATTAGGATGCATTAAGTGTTAAAGTAAAAAAGGTGCAAAGGCAATCACTGGGGGTTGGTGAGCATAGGCAAGCAGGGGGCTAAGCCAATTAATAACTTCAAAATTTGCATGTGTAATGGGGATGAACCTAAATTTTTTTTATCGACCTATAGTGAATTTTCAAGTTATCAAAACATTCAAAAAGCTGCCAAAACTTTGCAAACAGGAGCTTTTGAGACGATTTTCCTCATACCTGTAGTTGTAAAGGTTGAAACTTAAAGAGCAAAAGTAGTCTTAATCACCTGTGGTTAAGTCCTTTACCTTTAAGTACAATGAACAAGAGTGTTTCAGTGAACTGGAATGTAGTAATAATGAACCAATACATAAACCTTACAATTGGAAGTTAATCAGAAACTAATACTTACCCTGTTTCCTGTTCTGACAACTAAATGAATAGTTAATCCAGTTTTGATATCTATAAGAAAAACATACAAATGTAACAAATTAGTTTTAAAACACTTGGTTATACGGTTTAAGAACAGTTTAGTTTTTCTTGATGATTAGAAATAAGTAATTGAACACAGAATTCATACAAATTGGAGTAAAAGTTTAAATTGTTAAGTATCTGCAAGATGCTATCACTGCTATTGAACAATGTAAGAAAGTTATAAATATTTAGGATTAGAAAGATTTTGTGTACATAAAATTAACAGCCAAGTTTGAATAAAAATATTTTATAAACATCTTAAAAATACCTTTTTTTAGCATACGGATTTTAAAAGCTTAAGTATTGGTATAAAGCCATAACTGAAACTATGAAACTGCTACAATTTCAACATGAACTATGAACAATTTCAATCTTTACGCATACAAGTATTTTTCAGTTGCTGCCAGGATATGAAAAAATTATGTTTTAAAATTTAAATAGTATTTTAATGATTTTTTATTGCAACTTTTTACTTATGTTGTTGAAAGGAGTCAAATTTTTGAAACACTGAAACAATAAAAGTTATCATTGGGTCGTGTTACTTTTTCTTTCAGGTGAATTGGATTTCATGATACAAATCCTTATTTGGCTTTTGCAAATATTAATCTACTTAATCTTTCTATTTAAGCTTAGTCGATTTTAATCCAGAGGGTTTACTAAAAAAGCTAGGAAGTCAGGGCACCCCATACTAGTTTTTAACGTACTGAAAACCAATGTTAAACAGTGCCAATTCCTTCATCAGAAATAGCAAAATCCCTATTTGAAAGGGTATCAATTCATGCCTGTGCAACCTCTTCCCACTTGAGAAACTGTCAAAATTAACCAAAAATACTTTGTACAGTGCACAAACTAGACCCAAACTCAGCCTCTGCCTGTTTTTAGTGAACAGAAAGAAATATTTGTTGGTCAGTTGGTACCTGTATTTCCAAGCTGTATGGATAAGAGGTTGGAACTCCTTGTATCTCACAAAAAGGGCAGATAAACATTTTCAATGAAAAACTAAATAAGTTGTTAAAAATGCATCTACACAAAGCATGCAATAGGAGCCAGACCCAATGGAATATTTTTATAGTAGACTCTTGACCCCAAATATAGCGAGTTAATATTACAAATAACCAAATAAGCAGAATGATTTGTCCGTTTAAACAGATCACTTTACTGTGAAGTGCAAAGTTCTAGAGATCAGGACTCCTTGGGTCTTAAATTTTTTTTGGGTCTCCAACATTAGGTTTAAATATTAATACATTGATAATATTTGTAATTATTTATGTAACAAAATAAATCACTCTGAAACACCCTTGTATATGAACTGTGTGGTGATGTTTTACTTCTAATAATTTCTCAAAGTTGGCACCACTACATTCCAATAACTACTAGGAAGTCCAATTATTTTCAGTTAAAAAAGTCATTCTTCAGGTGTTGCTGAGTAGGGGCAAATTTTAAACTTATTTTAACAAAAAACATTCTATCCTATGATATTTCATTTTAATATTATTAAAAAAGGATTTAAAGTTTGATTTAAATCAATGATTTTTTAAAAATCAAATCATATTTTAAATCAGCCTAACCTGGTTGCTGTATTTCATTAATAGAGCCAATGTACAGTAAAGTGGGGCAAGTACATTTTCGGGGGTATCAGAAACTACTCGTTCACGCACTGACTGATCATGATCTCAAGAACAAGGTATAGAAGCTGAAATTTTGTATGGTGATTATTGTATGGTAGAAGTACACTAAGAAAGATTTTTGAAAAATTCATCTCCTAAGAGGCTTAATATTGGTCTAATGCTTAAACCCCTTTATTAGTTTATTTCAAGAATAATAAGACAGAGCATTGAATTTGGCATGGTGGTATGGCTCAGATCCATGTTCACTATGAAAAGGTTTTCAAAAATTCAGATTCTAAGAGGCCTAAAACTTTACTAAGGTCAAATACATTTATTCCTTCGAGTTCCTGTCAGTTCTGTTAAAGGCTACCATTCAATAAAATTTAGGAAGGAGTTGTTGTCTAAAAATTCTTTTTTTTTCTTTCTCTGCTTTCAATAGTTAAAGCTGTTTTGCCAGTAAAATTTGTCACTGAGCAGGACACTGTCTACTGATTTTTATTTGTATCACCTCCAATTTTACCTAAAAATATGCAGTTTATTTCACATAGCTACCTCTATTTTCCTTTTATTTTTCCAATACACATTATTAGGCATGGAACTCATTGATATTGACAGTGTGGTGGTACCTCACCTTGTTGTGTCTATCTATAGGTATGTCCACACTTGTGCGCTTTCATTTTCAACTTGCCTTTCAACGCTCAATTCAACATTCAATGCAATATGCATCAACGCATGCCTTATTGCATGCGCTTAGAGGCATGCCCTTCACCTGTCCACACTCGTGTCTCACTTCAGTTTCAAGATGCACGAAGATGATGCTATTCTGTTAGGACTGTTTCTGAATCAGTGCAGCATAATTTGTGATCAGGCAAGTAAATAAACGTAGGAAATCAAGCCGAGCGATTTGGATGAAAGATATTTCAAAACGAGTAATGAGCATTCATTTATTTACGTTAAAATTTATTATTACTTGTTGGAGCACACGTTCAAAAGTGATGTTTATATTTTCTTTGATTTATTTCGCTGGAATCGTTTGCAAGTGTTTCCTGTTGCTCACAGCGAATCTGCTTAAAATCGGAACGATATTTTCCCCGTAAATAAGTTGTTAGAAAAAGGAGGAAGGCGTGAATTTGCTCCGATGTTTTATTCTATCTCTGGTTAGAGTACTAATGTATATCGCCTTGGATGCAGCTAACATGTATGCCTTCCTTTGCTAGTTGATTAAATTCTTGTTGTTACTGTTAGACTTGAGTTTACTTCTCTCCCACCCGTTGATCATTGTTAAAATTTAATAATAATTGAAATATTTCTTGTTATTCTTTCGACCAATAGATGTGGTGATTTAAACCTCATGTGTGTTGTGGAGCCAATAAAAAAAAAATTCTAAACACAATGTATAAAGTGGTTACAAAACAGTTGTAAATTGTGGTCGTTGACAATTAGCTGGATTTCAAAATTTTACTGCTGAAATCAGAAGATAAAACCTAATTGTGTATTTTGTTATACATAATATTATTATTATTCATATTTGAGTAAATGGCCCAAAAGCCGTCCAACCAGTCTAGTGGTCAAGGTGTTGGCCTCTGGATCGGAAGGTTCCTGGTTCGAATCCGGGTCAGGGTATGGATGTAAATTGTGCTGTCCTTTGTTAGGGACAATGATGGTCCACCCACTGGGTGCCCCTTCACAAGTGACCATCACTTCTGGCCTTGTATAAGGCTACAATGACTTCGGTCAATTCTGTACTGTATTGTATTATGTATTGTATTTGTCTTTGCAATCTGTACCCAGCCTTGCCATTGGAAATATAAAAAAAATATTTGAGTAAATTTTATGAATAATAATATTTGCTTATAATCGATGCTTATGAACTTAGATGACTTTTAGTTTACAAATAATTATATTAATAATTAAAGGATAAATAAGTGTTTAAACGAAGTACAGTTATCATTTCTCCTTGCCAGCTTAAAAATACATTTGTTTCATATTCATCTTTATATGTACATCTTTAGACCCTGCACTATAACTAAGAAAACTTTAGTGGATCCAACACTATGCTACTATTACACTGGTATAATAAAAATCGTAATTTGTCAATTTTTAATTCATTTCATAAAATATGTTTAATTAATGCCTATACACAATCAAAAAAAAGATTAACTCATGTTGTGTTTCAACAAATAATAATTTGAACAGAAATATCTTAAATGCAATCATAATAAAGTAAAGAGCTCTTGTGTTGTTATTTCGCTAGGGAAATTTAATAAATGCTCTTGACAAGTTTAGAATAAATGACGTTTTAAATTATTTTTAAATTTTATTTTAAAATTATTATTACGTTATTAATTTATTTATTAATCATGACGTGTTTAATTTTTTTCGTATAATTTTTACAGTGAATGTTCCACAAACACTCATAAGACCTGTAGTCTTCTATTAATTCAAGAGTTTGTTCGTTATTCATGATAACACTAAAAAAAAACCAAACACAACAACTTCGGTTCACCAAAGCATTGCAAATTGAAAGTTGAAGCGCACAAAGATCCAAGGCTGTTGGAACTCCTTGCGCTACGCTGTGTGCGCTATGAAAAACTGCTACTTCTGACTCATCTCGGGCATGCCTTGACACATGCGTCCCTTGCGTTGAGGCATGCGCTTAGCGCAAGCAAAAGCGCACAAGTGTGGACATACCTTATGAAAGGGGACAGATATTACCGACTCACTGGTGTGGGCCAGTAGTGACATGTAGCACATTTGTAACTGGCAATGGTTTCAAGAGTTCATTGCGATGCATGTGGTAACAAATACAGAACCATGGTTGAGTACCAGACTCGCATTTCCCTCTGCACCACATATGCCACCCACTGTGAAATTAGGAATGCTGTTGTAATATACCCTTAACATCTGGTGGTATATCGTGATGGCAAGGTGATCATACAGCCTGAAGAAGGAAGGTCCATATTACATTTTAGGTCTTCTGGTCCCATGTCATAACGAAATTATAATTTAATTTCATTTAGATGTATGAAATCTATTTATGTGAAAATGGATTTTGCGTTTCTTATAAGTGTTTTGAAATAAGATATGAAATCTGAGTAACGACATTGCCAATAATAAATAAAAGCAATTAAGAGAAGGTTTAGGAAATATGGTAAAGATGTTGATTATCAGTCTTGAAAATTCCATCCTATTGACAAGAAAATGGCCTTTTTAAACCTTTTTATTTTGACCATCTCTCTCTAAAAATCCTGTTTGCCAGTCCTTTGCTTTGTTTTATAAAATCACTGTTCCTCTTATGACCAGTTGTATGTAGCCTGTTTACTTGTAAGCTTTCCTCACAGCCCTTGTGATTCTGCAACCAGATGGACAAACGGAAAATGTAGTTTACAATGAAGTTTTATAAAAAGTCTTTAGCCTAATTTACAATGTAGTTTTGTTCAAACATATGTTGCTACTTGTTTTCCTTTCCCTTGTAAATATTGAACTAGTTCATTACTATTTTAATATTTAACATAGTACACATAAAAGTACACAAAAAGTAACAAAAGCAATTTTCTGTTCTGATCTTAAAGAGTAATCCATAGAGAAGCACAGGTATTAAGCTAGTATTTCATATAATAGAACATTTTTATTGGACTTTTTCATGAATTCATAATAGCAAATAATACGCCTTCAATTTTACTATCCAAGTGTCCCGTTTTTATCTCAAGGAAATATGATGAGCCAATGCTATGTCCTAGAAACCAAAAAGGGATAAACTTTGCAGATAGCCAACATCTGAAAATTGTATAATAAAGGGAGCAAGTGCTTAGCTATATCAACCCCAAAATAGACAAAAAATATAGTTTACTTACTATGACTTTTGATGTCCTCATGATCTTTTAGAATTTTACCAGCAAAAATCAAGCACACCTGCTCAAGTGTAGTATTGAATTGCTTAGCAACCTCTTCTTTTAGCTATATATGACAAAAGTTTTATGATAAGTCACTAATTTTTATAACCAAAATAAATTTTTGATCTGAGAAGAATAAAAATTGACATTTTCAAGTAATTTTGCAAATATTAAATCCTTTTTGGATTGTTGTATATGCCAATGTAAGGTTGTGACTAGTTCTAGTTCCATTCAATTTATGTTCTGATTGATTACCTATAGCTTTTATTCAATCCTGAAAAAACTAAAAACTTCCTTCCAAACCTTAGCAGGGTATGCCGATTTAAATCAACATACCTGCTGATGATTTAAATTTTAAAAATATTAATTTAAATCATAATTTTTAAAGGATGTTTTAAATTTAATATTGAAAGTGAAATAAATACCTATGAACAATTATATATACATTTTTTTCAAACAAGTACTTTACTCAATTTACCAGAAAAATTGTACTGAAATACATTCTACCTTTGAAAACACTAAATTACAGCAGCATCTGTTGATAGTGATCATAATTACAAGATAGGCCTCAAGGACCATTGACCAACAGGTGTAATTCGCATGCCTGTTTATCATTGTAGGTATAGTTCTAAATATTCCTTAGATAATATAAAAATTATGATAGATATTATTCATGTCTGAATAATCTTGATAAATACATTCCTTGAATTAAAACACTTTTAAAATAACATTAAATCAATTAATGTTGGTAAAAGGTTTATAATTTTATTCCATGAAAATTTCCCCGTAATTGTTATAATTACAGGATAAATACAAATATGTGTTAAATATAAACTATGAAACAATCAAAAATGTTAGGTTAACAGTTCATACTCAATATACAGATTATTTATATATATTGGATCTTGCACCATAAATATACCCAAATCAACTGACAAAGAAAATGTCTAATAAAATAAAATTTTCATCACATTTGTGTAACATTTTTTAAAAACTTAAAAAAGGAAAGGTTTGCTTCGCTAACCAATACCTCTTTCGCAAGTGATTTTACTTTAACACTTAATGCACCCTAAACTAATAGCTGCATGAGTAAAAAATCTTCTGCATCTTGTTCCCTGTACAAATTTAAGTAAACCGTGTCCCTAATAGGTTATTGGCTAATAGGTTATTGGGGTATATTAAAAAGACTGTAACTTCAAGGGATAAGAATATAATCTTGCCGTTATATAAGGGTTTAGTAAGACCACATCTAGAATATGCTGTACAATTCTGGGCTCCATATATGAGAAAGGACATAGAATCAATTGAAAGGGTTCAGCACAGAGCTACAAAAATAATAAAGGGGATAGCAAATTTCGACTATAATGAACGTTTAAGTAAGCTAAACATGTATACACTGGAAAGAAGAAGGAGGGGGGATTTGATTCAGCTTTTCAAGTTTGTAAAACAAGGGGACACAGAGGGCTTAAATTTCAATAGGGATAACAGAACAAGGGGCCATGGGTATAAATTGAATAAGACACATTTTAATCGGGATTTAAGGAAAAACTACTACTTTAATAGGGTAATAGACAGTTGGAACGCGTTGCCAGAAAATATAGTTAATTCAAAGGGAGTGTACGAATTTAAGACACAATTGGATAGTCAGTGGGAATTGGAGAATTCATAAACAAAGGACCAGCCTTGTTGGGCTTGAGCCTGTAGCTGGTCGTCAATATTTGTATTTGTGTTAATCTCCAAACTTGATGATCTGTACTTTGTACTTTCTCGGTAAACCGTCTGAGAACAGAGGGAAAAAAAGCGAGCCTTTTTCCTCATCAAATAAAAAGAAATCGTTTTTATGGCAATTATTGCTATGATAAATTTGATATTTGGCAAACCCGATAGTAAAAAATAAACCCCTATTATGAGCTCCGCGAAATAAAAAATACGAAATTTGTGTCATCAACTTTTGATTGCATCAAATTTATTTATGGACCTATTTTTAAAATAATTGTACCGTAAGAAAGAGTACATTCTGAGGTATACTGCGATATTTTCAAAATTAAAAACTAATAGTAATATGATATAGATATGATGACAGTTTTAGTTTAGTATCAGAAATTACGATCTGAAAGTTCCGAAAATTGTGTGACCAACTTTTAATTGCATCGATTTTATTTATTAACCAATTTGAAAAATAATTGTACTATAAGAAAGAGTGTAATGTAATGTATTCAGTGATGTTCTCAAATTAAAAAAATAACGGTTTTTGCTGTAGATAAACGGTTTTAACAAAAAGTAGCGAAAATATCCAAAGATTCCGAATTTTGTATGACCCATTTTTGATTGCATCCAATTTAATTATTAAGTGATTTCAAAAATAATAGTACCATAAGAAAGAGTACATTCTGAGGTACACTGCGATATTTTAAAAATTAAAAACTACTAGTAATAAGATATAGATTGGGCAGTTTTAAAAAAAGTAACAAAAATGTCCCGATTTTTCCCGAATTTCAAAAAATATTATCAAGAACCAAATTGAAATATTAAAAAAAAACTCGACAAGCTGCAAAAATTTACATTGAGAGGTACTCTTTAAAAAAACTCAAGGCTGAAGACTGAAAATTTGTATGTGTTTTGCTCACTCGCGGAAGAAATTTCGCTTCTTCTATTTTGACATGTAATAAACCCTAAACTCATAGTCCAGGGAATATGATGAAGAACAAACCATGTTAATTTTGTTTTTTTTCCCCCGATCAGTACTTTCTCGGGAAACCGTCTAAGAATCAAGCTAAACAACAGTTTTTAATCCTGCGGCGGCTGTAACTTTTTTTTAATATAGAGAGATTCTAGGAAATGGATGTTAGTTTATTTTCAAGAATACATAATTTTAATTACAATGTAAAAAATAAATATACTTTGAATTTAAAAGCTCAAAGTTATATCTGTAAAGTAGTCTTTTTGTTCAATATGCCTTTTGTTCAATTCTCAACTCAACTTAAATTTTGCTCAAAATATAAACGGCATCATCAGTAAATTAAATGATTTTCTAAATTACAAAACTAAATAGGTACAAAATGGCAATGTAAGGTATTAAAAGTATGTGGAGGAATTTAACGCTCCCAAATTCATTTCATTGTGTAACGTTGAAAGAAGGTACATCAGAAACAATGTAACTAATGGAAGGTAAATAAAACGGAATATTTGATTACAATATTGTATAAAGAATTATTTTATTTTAATATTATATAGAATTATTATATTTTAGTATTGTATAGAATTATTTTATTTTAATATTGTACAGAATTATTTTAATATTGCATACTTGAAATTATTTTACTTTAATATTGTTTCAAAGAATCAATGCAATTGACTCAAACTGCATTGTCGAGACAGCTGAATTGAAACCAGTCTAACAAATGTCAGGGTAAGGTAATTTTAATTAACGGCGTACCAAAGCAATACAACGGGCTATTGACAAGTCAGAGATCGATCCCCAAGGCACAAAAAAAAAATGGTTTGTTTCCTGTAACCCCCTGAAATCACAATACCGAAATTCCAAACCTTAAGTTTTTCTAGCCTTTTTTAAATTTAATTAAAAAAACAAGTTTGTTAAAACAATTGTGTTTAGCAATATATTAATCGATTACAATGTCACAGCAATCGTAATCGATTAATATATTATTGAACACTATTGACCCGCAAAATTTTTTTTACCCAGGTATTTTTCATCACTAATCACAACTTTTATCAATTTTAAATCTAACATTAAGGCCCAGTGCACACATCCGGTTTTTCAAAGTGCAGCGCCACTGCCACAACGCAAGTGTGATCCGAGATACATTAGATCCAATGGAATAGTGTACACATGGCATCAGCGACGCACGTCCAACTTGCGAGCAATTTGTACCGCAGTACCCCACTGCACCACAACTCGCTGCACACGCTCTGGTCTTAAGTACCTTGTTTTTGTAAATAAATGGAATATAAATACAAATTAAATGGTTGTATCTAGTAACGTTTATTTTGTTTAAAAATATACATTTTTTTTACACCAAGTAAGCAAAATAAACATGTTTTCTTCAATAGAATATTTATTTTATATGGCACAAAATGAGAACTTCCGTCATAGTTGAGCTTCAGTGCTGCCGCACGTTGAAAAATCGGATGTGTACCTACACCAGGTAGTACTCCGCACGTACTATACATGCACCAGGCCTAATACTCAGATAATATTTCCTTTGCGTATTTCCTAAAAATATTTTACAAAAAAAACTCTTTCCTACCACACCTACTTCCTAACTACTCTTAACTACACACCTACTTCCTACACACTACTTTCCTAAAACACCACATAATTTTTAACCAGTCAGATGACAAGGCAACACGTGATGTGGCACCCCACTCTCCAAACTTCCACACCAACCCAACGCGAGGACTCTCTGCGACTACAGATTCAAGTGCACCAGCCGCCTCCACACCATATGCTTACAAACATCCATACATTGACCCAGATTCAAACTAGGAACCCTACGATCTAGAGGCTAACACCTTAACCACCAGACCGTTTGGTCGAGACACACTGCAGGGAAATTATGCTAAAAGAACGTCCAATTTTTTGTATCACTGCTAAAATTATTAGTTTATAGATAGATCTTTTATTATTTGATACATTTCAACAAAGTTATAAGTATTCATAAATTTATATCAATATTAACATATTACAAGAAAAATTAAAGTTGTATGCAAATAAATAGTCGTAACTACATATTCTAGTATTTCTTTCAGCTATTGTGCCTATTTATTACTTGTGTAATACATGTATACCCACTTTAGACACATGTTTCCCAACATCTCTGTATACTAATATTGCACAAGTGTGTTGTGTACCATGATGGAAATGCACTGGTATAATGCTTTCAACCATTGATTACAAAAATAAATAGGTCTTTAGTGTTCTATAAATTAGCACGATTACATTTGTTATTTCTGAGATTTAGAGAAATTCGGTAATTTAATTTTACGGATATAATTAGGTGATTTCTAATGAAAATTAGTATTTTCTCAGAATTTGTTAAAAAAAAATTTCTATTAATAAAGGAAAGTTCAGAAATTTATGCAAATGGAGATTTGTTAACAAAATGAATTATTCAAAACCGTAAGAAATCCAATATTTATTCGGCGTAGTTCCGGAAAACGCGAATTACTATTAATTTTATCATAACTTAAGGGGAAAAATAAAAGACCACCCCACTATCAATCACGATGCAGAAAATGGGCTAAATATTGTGAAAATCGAATATGAAAAGTCCACAAAAATAGAATTGCAATTAAAAGTAGGAGGAAGGTGCAATATAGTTAATGTGACGTCAGATTAAATTTTTCAGTCGTGTACAAAATTAGGATATTCTATATGGCAAAAATTTTCCAGAAGTTGAGATTCATTTTCTCAAAAGATATATTTTGATCTGCCGAAGCATATGTGCAGCAAAATAGTAAAAACATTAAGGAAAAACCATACCGAATCCTCTACACAGGGAAAGTGATGGATGGTTTTACGCAATATGCAATTGTACTACTATACTTGATCACTCAAGGTAATATTCTAAATCATCACAAATTGTCCATTTAACTTGACTTACCTCTTTAACGGTTGCATTTTCTTCTATCTCAATTGACTTTCTTTCCTTGGCAGTTTTCACAAAAATCTCAATTTTTGGACCCGAATCTTCGTCCGCCATGATGAACTTTTTCACAACACTAAGCTAATCTCGCATAGATAAAAATAGGTTAGAAGACTTTCCATGAAAGTCCATGAGTTAACTACATGTCAGAAATTTGACATCGCAGCGCTTCCGCAGCGCTGAAAGTAATTTTGTAAAATATGGTAGAATTAATTGTCGGTAAATATTAACCAGTTCCGAATAATATTTATATCTTTTGAATAGTTTAAAGTGATTTAAGTGAACCGTGATTTGACCTGCTCATAAAGGTATACACGAATGATGGAATTTTAGAATTTATTTTCTATTTCTATTATTGTATATTTGTTTAAAACAAGAATAAAAGTGGAGGAAACAAAACTAAGAAATTATTTCCCCAATACAGCACGCCGACCAACCGGTATAGTGGTTAAGGTGTTAGCCTCTAGATCGGAAGGTTCCTGGTTCGAATCGTCAATAGCCCGTTGTGTTGCTCTAGTACGACGTTAACTAAAATTACCAATTACCCCAATACAGCACACAATTAAAATACGACCAGTCAGTCTAGTATTGAAGAGTATAGCTCGAAGATTAGGCAGAGCGATTGTTTGCGAGTTTGAACCAGCCCACTCCATGAATTATTTGTTTGGCGTTTTCTTGCATTGTTCCACGAAATCACAAAAAATGGATCAATATTTGCAAACTTGCATTGAATTTTCAACAATTATTCCAATAACAATTGCAAAAAGGAGAAAATTCAACAACGCTGAGAACAGACAGAGAAAACGAAAGTTATGCTCACACTTGTAATGGGAAAACGAAACTATTCCTATGAGGGTTTTTGGTATTGTTTTTTAACGCCACACTGGAACAACACAAAGGGGCTATTTCTAACAAATAGATAGTCTGGGGATATTTTACTACTGATATCCAATTGCTAGCGTACAGGCCCGCCGTAAGCAGGTGTGCAAGGCGTGCACCGCACGCGGGCGGCACGTCCAGAAGGGGAGGCAAATCTAGCGATCGATCCCGTAATATTCAAAAGTCATTGTCATTATACATACCACACCTATATAATAAGAAATGTCATCACATAGAGGAAAAAATCCGACCAGCGCGCAATTACTATTTTCTTTTATAGCACTATGGAACTCCGCCCCCTGTTTGCCAACCCCCGGAGATTGCACGCAATCCCTTTTGGTTTGCTTCGCAAACCAAAACTCATTTCCCAGCGACAATCTCCTGTGACGGCGAAACCTCCGCCCTCTGCTCGCCTACGCACGCAATCCCTTGGTTTGTTTCTCAAACCAACACTCAATTTGCAGATACAATTTGGTTTTCTTCGCAAACCAAAACTACTTCTGCAGAATCAATCTCCTTGCGACGGCAAAACCATCTTAATAATTCGTATAATCTTGATTTTACTCGAGCAGAGGCAAGCAGGGGGCGGATCCCTTAGTTATATTAAAATTTAAGAAAATACTTACCGTTTAAGAAAAATTTCTGGAACCACAGAAAAGGAAAAAAAAGTTTCAGGAACGCAATGGAAAACACAATGGATGAAGAAAAAAAACTGTGGAAATCAATAATCGCGCATTTTACGTTCTATTCTGTGCTCATGGTCTCATTTTGGTAGTCAATGATGCAGCAAATATTACGTACGAAACTGAATTATTTTAATATAATTCACGAAATTTACGTTTTCTTTTCATCGTCCACAAAAAGGTGGTCGATAATTTGCAAACACACTAGATTTCAAATTAAAAGATTTATGTGCCACGCGATGGTTTAGTAGAAACGATGCAATCAAACCATTACAGTATCATCTCAAAAAAATATTTGATGCTTTGCTGGAAATATCTGATAATTAGTCGGAATGGGATTGTCCTACAGCTCACAATGCTCATTAGCTTGCTTTACAAATACAAATACAAACACAAATATTGACGACCAGCTACAGGCTCAAGCCCAACAAGGCTGGTCCTTTGTTTATGAAGTCACCAATTCCCTCTGACTATCCAATTGTATCTTAAATTCGTACACTCCCTTTTGAATTAACTATATTTTCTGGCAACGCGTTCCAACTGTCTATTACCCTATTAAAGTAGTAGTTTTTCCTTAAATCTCGATTTAAATGTGTCTTATTCAATTTATACACATGGCCCTTTGTTCTGTTATCCCTATTGAAATTTAGGTCCTCTGTGTCCCCTTGTTTTACCAACTTGAAAAGCTGAATCAAATCTCCCCTCCTTCTTCCTCTTTCCAGTGTATACATGTTTAGTTTACTTAAACGTTTATTGTAGTCGAGATTTGCTATCCCCTTTATTATTTTTGTAGCTCTGTGCTGAACCCTGTCAATTAATTCTATATCCTTTGTAATATATGGAGCCCAGAATTGTACAGCATATTCTAGATGTGGTCTTACTAAACCCTTATATAACGGCAAGATTATATTCTTATCCCTTGAAGTTACAGTCTTATTAATATACCCCAATAACCTATTAGCCTTTTTACACGCAGCTGAACATTGGTGACCCATTTTAAAATCCCTGTGAATTATCACCCCAAGATCCTTGACTGTTTCTCCCTCCTTTACCTTTACTCCCTGCTAGAGTGTCTATATAATAAGAGTGGCGACAAGGGACCAAATTTAGCCCAATGCGCATGCGCGGCAGCCATTTTTCTACCAGAATTGTCTTCAAGAAGGTTGCTGGGCAAATATGTTTCTTCCATCGGTTTCCCACATTTCCTCCTCACTCTTTCTTTGGCGATAGTGTTTATGTCCAGAAATTTTTATGCTCACAACTTATTGAAATTTTTTTTCGTGAATATTAACAAGAAAAAGAAAAGAGTTAAGCTTATAACTTCAGTGTTAAATAAAATAAGATCTGATGTGTTGTCTCTATCAGGCACTTAATTTTTTTTTTTAATTCTTTCTATGCTATGTGATAGACGTTTACGCATTAATTTTATAACATTAAATAAAAAAATTGATTTAAAATGTCCTATTAATGGATAGTTCCTTAAAATAAAACTGTCTTTTAACCAACTGTTCAATACATGTAGTTTTTATTTAGTGTGATTAATCCTTTGCTTACATTAACCGAACCAGAAAAGATACTGAAAATTTTTATTTGACCTTTTTAATGCATTACACAAAATTTTAACCCACTTAAATTTAATTTTAGTTTGAAGTTTCATCCATTTATACAAGTCAAAAACATGTAATTTCAAAAATAGTCAACACCATCAGTACACATTTGTTAAAAAATCGTTCTCATTTTCAGATGAAAAAATAGAATTAACAGATTGAAACTAAATTATGAGCAAATATTGGCCTAAACATACAAGAATAATCTCAAGATAAAAAAATAGTTAACAGCATTTGTGCGCATTTATATCCAAAATAACACTTTTGTATAAACATTTCTTTTATTCTTTTTATATAAAGCATGGCTACAATTTACTCTCTGCTTTACTGATGATTCAATTCGGCATAGGCTATTGTAAACCTTTTATAAGGGAACAGCTAAAAAAACAAGGCATTATCAAAAATTTAACACTTGCGTACTGCTTTGGAGCACTGTTTACAGCGCCAAAGTAGCGGGAAACACCATGTTGTTCAAAAAAAACTATTTACTTAAAGAGTATTCACATTTATACTGACAAAACACTAAAATAATAATAGATAAACATTCTAGAACACGAAATGGAACATGAAAAAAGCGATATTTTCTTCTAAATTTAATGTACACACGTTTTTCTCGTGCGCACAGAAAGTTCCCATGTTAAGTCTACGGGAGCTTGGGAAAAAAACCCTCGGGCGGTAGAAAAGGTCTCTAAGCCAATCAGAAAATGTTTCCCGTATGTCGCCACTCTTATTATATAGGCACTCTTCTCCCTGCAGACAGTACTCGGCTCCATTGTTCCTGTAAACCCATATGCAGAACTTGACATTTCCCTGCATTAAATGACATGCCCTATTTTACAGCCCATTCGGATATCTTATCAAAATCCCCTTGTAAATTCTCTATCTGTAACTTCAACATTCAAAACTATTGATTTATTTGCTCGATTGTAATTTGGTTCCATATTTTAAACAAAATTAATGCTGAGTAAAATGTTGCAAAGCCCCTCAATAATTACTCAAATCACGATAATTACTCAAACATATTAATAAATTTGTTAAATAAGTTGATTGATAAGTTCACAGAATATCGTACGGACGAACACTTTGAGTTCGTGAGCCAGATCGGAAGCTTCTTCTAACATTCTTTCAATGTAGAAACAGATTTCCTACCAATAAACACAATTCGTGCAAGAAGAAAATCAACACAATTTTAACATGGACATAGTGATGAAGTTTTACTAGACCCCCAAAGTCAAATACAAAGTAGAGGTTTTTTTTTTTCAGAATCCTAGATCAGACATTAACTTCTTTAAAGTTGTATTTTCCAGAAAACCAGTCCAATGATCCATAAACCCTATTACAATATATTTTTACAAATGACTCAATTTCAACACTTCCGAACACAGCATTAGCGTCAAGAAAAAAACTTACATTTTCGGTTTCGGTTGCATCTGGTGAAAAGTCCTTTGCAAAGTTAAAAATTATAAAAAACTATTTTTAAGATCACATTGTACCAGCAAAGACTAAGTAATTTAGTTATAGTTTCAATTGAACATAAAATCTTAGACAGCTTGGATACAAGAACATTGATAGCAGATTTCGCAAACATAAAGGCAAGAAGAGTTCAATTTCTGTAGATAAATATTTATATGGTTTTACACTTAAGTAAACAAATTTCACTAAGTAATAAAAATAAATAGTTTTTCTCTGTAAAGTATTTCTTTTCTTTTTTCCCACCCTAATGAGACAACACTAAAGAGACTTTCTGGCAAGCTCAGCGTAGGTAGTCGTAGTTAAACAGGGGTGGCATAATCGGTATTGCACACTGGCGTTTAAACAGCTAGCGGCGGGACTGCTAGCGTATGATGTATTTCGGGGACACCTTAAAATGCAATTTATCGCCGTTTTGCCAACATTTGGTATTTGAACTAATGTACGTTGATTAATCAACTGACATTAAATTTTAGCAATTCGAGAAAATACAATAAAAATGCTTCTTGAGAGGGTTTGACGTAAATTGACATATGGGAGGCATTTCCTGCAAAGCTAAATGTAGATGGCATCTATTTACTTTCGTCTTGTAAGTATTAGAGCGATTTTCAGTGTAAAACTAACAATTCAGAATGAAAACTGGTATTTCATAGTGCAGGCCCAGGCTCAAAAGAGGGCGTATCATCAGAGGGCTTATTATCTGACAGTGGCTCAAAATTACAAGGCACTGTCCGCGGAACTTTCCTTCCAGGATAGATAACGGACAGCGCCAACTGCTTGTTGTGTTGCTCCAGTGTGACGTAAATTCAAATTTCTGCGTTCTGAGGAGTGACTCTAGTCGGGACCTTCGAGAGGTCCCGACTAGTCGACTTCAATCTTTCGATTTTTCAATTGGTGCGGAAGCCCGTTAAGAGTAGGGCTGTCTTAGCAAAAACATAAATGCCAATCACCCTCGACGGTCCTTCCCTGTCAACCTCTTTATCATTGCGGACCGCAGTTGTTCGGTTGAAAAAGTAACGGATAGGGTAGGTATGTAGGTATTTTAATTAACGTCATACTGGAGCAACACAATGGTCTACGACGGTCCGGGATCAATCCCCAAGGGAAAGACTCCAGGACACAACATCACGTAATTTTGAACCACGGTCAGATTAGGTGACAACACTTGATTTGAGTGACGGATAAAGAATAGAAGGGTTGAGAGTTCGAAACTAGATCCAACTAAAGACCGTCGTGTATGTAGGGACTCATGCACGTTAAAGAAGACGTAGGCTCAAATGACCTCAATTTAGCGTGCTGTGAAAGGTTGAAGAATGTGGTAACAGCTAAGGTTTTGACATCGTCGTTTAGTCGCTGTTAAAAAATGACAAGGTTCTGTCCTTGACTTTTCCCCCTTGGGATTGATCCCGGACCATTTGCTGGTCAACAACCTACCAACTATCTACTTTGTAATTGATATAGCTTAAAGTACTAAACGATATACTTATAATAAGAACAATGTCGCAAATTATGGAAGTGGCTTGTTTGTATTGTTAACAATAATTTAAATCAGGAATGCACGCTTGTTAAAACAAAGGGCTGCAAAGACTCACTAGTACTTTTGGAAGCGCAGTCAAAAAGCATGAAAGAGATCGGTTAATTACTTATTTTATTGATATTTATCATATATGTAGGAAAGATCATCAGACTCAATCCCACAAGTGGTGAAAAAAGTGATGGAAGCATTGATACCTTTAACATTTTATTTATTGTTGTGAAATTACAGTAGCAAGGGGTCTAGGGGATTTTAACAAAATAGAGATTTTAGGTAAATATCTAAGGACAGGGGGTGATGTTGGATGGACATAAAAGAAAACAAAAGCTCCGAAGAACGCTAGCGCAACACGTCCGTTTTCAAACGTTGGAGAGGGGGTAGTCACAAAATAGGTGGGAAGAACTCCCTTAGTAAATGTGACGTCATCTTGCGGTCTCCAGTGCTGTCATCTGTTGAAACGCGCCTGGGGGCAAAAACCCCTACAGATCGGCCGTCCTGACACCGTCGCTGACCACAGCGACGCACCAGGAAACCAATGTGCTAAAAGAAAGAAACTTTAAGAAAAGTTACCAACTGAAAACAGCACTGGACATCGCTTACAAATTAGCTGGCTTAAGGGTCCATCTTGACACATTTTCACACATCACATTCTGGATGTTTGGATGGTTGCCCTTAAACGAAAGGAGTATATGAGTGCTCAGAAAAATTACATTACTAAACTAAAAATACAGTTACAAATTGTCGTACAAGACCAATTTTTGGTGTCAGAAGTGGTATAATATACACAAAATACACATAATTTGCAGTATTCCAAAAAATACACGATACGAAATATAAAATAAAAAAATATATTTATTATACGAGAACATGAATAAAATTTAATTAATACCATAAAGGAAAAAAATGAAATCAGTCTGACTAAGCAAATGGTTTCATGAGATCAGCCGAAGTGGTGGTTTGATTAGGGCCGGCGTGATACCCTACTTTGGTCACTTCGTACCTATCTTTTGAGTTAACTTTCAAAACTTCGTACGGGCCAAAAAATTTAGGTCGCAGCTTTAATCCTGTGCCGAACTGGGTTCGCTGGATTGCTACGAGATCGCCCAGTTTATAGTTAGTAGCTTTCTTGCGTTTCTTATCATAGTACTTCCTATTCTCGCCTTGGATCTTTTTGATATTAGCCTTCGCATCTTGTCGGAGAATATTTCGATCCTCTTGATGGTTTTCCATCATTTCTTCCATAAGAATATCTTTGACAATTATATCTTTTTTATTGCGCATTTTGATGCCAGTCCAGAGTTCAAATGGAGGCTTGGTACTACGGCTTACTGTACTATCTAAAACTCTCTGTAGCCTCGCGACATGCCTGAACCACTTAGTAGATTCCTCTAGAGTAAGCTTTGTCAAAACAGGGATAAGAGTTCGGTGAATCCTTTCAACTTGTTCATTCCCACGAGGCACTCCAGTGGCTATTTGTAGGTGTTGGATACCTTATTCTTTGCAGTATTCTGTGAAAGCATTGGACGTGAACGCTGAGCCTCTGTCAGATATTAACCTTACAGGATTTCCAAAGGTCTTTTGTTGGTGCTTCAGCTTTTCTAGGGCATCTTCGGCTGCTACAGACTTTACAGGGTAGAGCCAGACAAATTTAGTAAAGGCATCTACAACAGTTAGGATATGTTGGTAATTTTTGTTAGTAGATGGCATGGGCCCTATAAAATCCACGTGATATGTGTTTAGCGGAGCGTCTTCCTTGGGAATTGGATTTAAAAAGCCTTCCTTCCTTCCCGCTTTCTTATATGCTAAAATACATGGAATGCAGTTCGTGATGACACTTTGTGTCAAGGAGCGCAGGTTTGGAACAAAGAATTCCTGCTTCACTATATCTTCTGTTTTTTCAACTGAAAAGTGACCCTTTTCATGAGCTAGCTTGACCACTTCAGTCTGCATATCCCTGGGAGTGACTATTAGTTCTCGACCGTTCTCATATTTGTACAGAATGTCATTCTTCGAGAAATATTCATGTGAACCGCTATTCGCTATTAAGGACTTAAGGGTAATGATATGGTCATCTTTACATTGAGCAACTTTTAGTCTAGCTGTAACAGTGTCATTAATGATGACCATCACGGGATTCCTGCTCAAAGCGCCAACGTGTCGCATTCTTTCCTCTGGTCGGTGAACAATTTCATATTCAAATTCCTCCAGGAGTAAAGCCCATCTCGTTATCCTGGTCACCAGGTCCTTTTTATCCATCGTCTTCTGGAAGGCGGAGCAGTCCGTCACTACTTGAAACTTGTTGCCCATCAAATATACACGCAGTTTTTTCAGTGCTTCCACTATACTGCGAGGACTTTTAGCTCATAGCTGCTGTATTTTTCTTCTGCCGGACTAGTCTTTCTAGACATGTAGTGGACAGGATGTAGTTTTCCGTCATCGGCTTCCTGCAGTAATATGGCACCAAATCCGTGCATACTGGCGTCAGTGTGTAATTCGGTTTTTCTTCCTGGCTGAAAGAGATGTAAAACTGGACCTTCGGCGAGTAGATCCTTGAGTTTCTGATAGGCATCCTTCTGTTCGTTCCCGAACTCAAATGAACTACCTTTTCTGAGAAGATCACTCAACGGTTTTGCAACTTTTGAGTAACCTGGAATAAACTTTCTGAAGTAGCCTGTGAGGCCAAGGAAACTTTGAACTTGTTTAATGTTGGTTGGAAGGGGAAACTTCTGAACTGCAAGCGTCTTTGCATTTGATGGACGAACCGTCCCATCTTCCACCATGTAACCTAAAAATTCTACAGTGCGTTTTAAGAATTGACATTTCTTTGTTTTAATTTCGAGTCCATAATTAGATGCTGTTTGGAGAACACAGTTCAACTTCGCGACACCTTCCGTCTCGTCAGACGACGGAATAATCAAATCATCCATGTAGATGATAACGGTGCCCTCCTCCATCAGATCTCTAAAGATGCTATAAACGTACCTTTGAAAAACACTCGGACTTGTACTGAGTCCAAAGGGTACTTTGAGAAATTCATACTGACCATCTGGTACGATAAATGAAGTATACTTGCGACTGCTCTCCTCTACAGGGACATGAAAGAAACCATTTTTGAGATCTAATGTAGTGAAGACTTTGGCTTCTTGCAATCGGTCCAAGACATCTTCAATGAGAGGTAATGGAAACCTATCTTTGACATGTTTACGATTCAATTTTCGGTAGTCAACACAAATCCGCGTTGAAAGGTCTCTCTTCTTGACCAGGACAATTGGACTGGCATAGTCTGAAGAACTGGGACGAACGATTCCATCCCTTAACCACTCGTCTATCTGTTTGTTAACCTCTTGCCTTTCGGGAGGTGATAACCGACGAGCTCTTTGATACACTGGAATTTCATCTTCCAAAATTATTTTCATCGAAATGTCAGTAGACTTCGTCTTCCTCGGCTCATAATTAGATATCAGGTCTTCTACGCTTTTCCGAAGACAGCCGTTCTGTATGTGACGAAGATCCAATTCATTTCCTTGATCACTGCATTCAGCGATTTGTAGTATCCAGTCAACAGATTCTTTCCTTGGAACCTCAGCTTCATCGAGAAAAGGAAACGATATTCGACTCAAAAATGCTGATCCAATGATAGCTTCATAACATATGTCTTTGGCAGTTACAACCTGGAAGTCAAGTTGACAAACATGCCCGTTTATGTCAACAACATGTCGAAAAGATCCTTTCGTTTCTGCCAGGCCGTTGCCAATTCCAGACAATACAGAGGTGTTACTTGTTAGTGTGGGTGTATTCTTCATTTTCCTGTAGACGTCCTCTCTTAAGATGTTACGTTTACTACTTGAGTCAAGGAGTGCGACAACCGACAACTCGCCTAGCTTCACTTCTTTCAGGAACTTGTTTAGTTCCACGTCCAGGTAAACCTCCTGCATTTCAGCTCCGACTGCAGCCACATGGATCATGTGACTATCAAGGGCTTTCTCAGGTTTGGGGATCTTATTTTCTGTATCTGGGAACCTTTGCTGGTTCTTTCTGGGGCAAGCAGGACGAAGATGATCTGGGGAACCACAGTCATAACATCAGGGTCTCCTTTCCAGGATTTCTGTTTTGGCCAGTTGTTGGTCTGTTCCATACAGGCTCAGGCTTGATGTTTTTTGCCCCTCTATCACCAGGATTTTCTTTATTTTTATGATTGCCACAACTAATGGTGTGTCCCCTACAGTCTCTTCTTTGGAAATTACTCCTCTAGAGACTCTCTCGCAGGCTTTCGTATTCATTAAACTTTTCGGCTAGTTGATCAGGCCTTTTGAACTGCAGCCATTCCTTGAAGAAATTTTCCTTGATTTCTTCCGGAGCTCGGAATTTGAGCTGTTCGGTTATCAATAATTCTACCAGGTCGTCGAAAGTGTTGACTTGCAAGTCTGCTATCCACTCTCGGAAGTAGCAGTTCAGTTCATGGGCATAGTTCCTCCATGTTTTATCAGTGATTTTGTTGTGACGATAAAACAAGTTTTTCAGTTTTTCTGAGGTCACTTTGTACCTCTTAAGAATGATGTTCTTGACGAAATCGAAGTTGTTAGCATTTTCAACGGATTCTCTAGCAAGCATGTTTGAGATGTCCGACGGCATTACGTACAACAAATATGCTACCCAGTCTCGCTTAGGCACCTTCGCCATCTCCGCACGTCTCTCAAAGTTTATGAGAAAAAGTCCCATTTCGTCATTTTTCTCATCAAACTTGGGTATTAATTGAGCGAGGGGTATTCTAGGCTGAGTTTCCTCTGTGCGCACAGGAGGTGCAGCAGGTTGACCAGCTCGAGCTACTTCAAGTTGAAGGCGTTGTAACTCCAATTGAGCTGTCCTTTCTTCTCTTCTTTCTTCCTGTGCCCTTCGATTTGTTTCATCATCTCTTCTTTCTGCCTCCTTACCATCTTCAATGATTCGGCTCAGAATGCCAGAAACAATTTCTTCGTCGTAGCCGTCACTTTCTAAAATGATTTTTTTAAGGTCGACTATCTTGCTACCTTCCTGAGGTGTCAAGCCTAATTCATCAACAACCTCTAACAAATCTGCTTTACGACCTTTGGTCAAGTAAGCCATGACGATTGTGTCGGCAAAAAGTACAAAATAAAATAACAATAAAGACAGGCGTATATAATCTACCTATAAAGAAAACGGTTACTAGGAGGATTTACTATCCTCAATGGAACTAGTAGTTAGAACTAGTCTCAGGAAAAAAATACCGGGAGACACACACGGTCTACCAACGAGAAACACTTCTCACACAAGACTCGTTATTTTTCGAGTCACAAAAACAGAGTAATTTGATTCCCAACGGGGAAACTCTTCACCCACGACTCTTTATTTTCATGTCAATTTAAACAGAATAATTTAATCCTCAACGGGGAAACACTTTTCACCCACGACTCAATTTTCGAGTCGCAAAAACAGAATATTTTTATTCTCAACGGGGAAAGTTTTCGCTCACGACTCAATTTTTCGAGTCACAAAAACAGAATAATTTGATTATAAACGGAGAAACTCTTTTCACCCACGACTCAATTTTCGAGTCAACAAAACAGAATCATTTAATTCTAAACGGGGAAACAGTTTTCACCCACGACTTAATTTTCGAGTCAACAAAACATAATCATTTAATTCTAAACGGGGAAACAGTTTTCACCCACGACTCAATTTTCGAGTCAATCACCTTTCCACCCACCACTCAGTTTTTCGAGTCAGTAAAAACAAAATTATTAAATTCAAATAACGAGTGGAAAGCACAGTGACTACCACACACCTCTCCAAGTTCATATGAGCATATAACACAGTAAAAAACAAATCAATACAATAAAACGTATGACATGCAAAAATATACTACGCGCTATCATCCAACATCCACCACAACAGAAAACACACGAAGAATAAAAAATAAATAACTAGTCGAATTCAGACGGCATTTTCACAAGAGCGCCAGACTAAACAAAGAGATCCGACTTATTAATTCGTGAACACGATTAGTTTTTAGTATTTGGAGAAGCAAATACGAAATTCAGAAATTATTCGAAGAAAAAATTCTATGTGAGAACACTTTCGTTTCGCCTTCAAAATACTCTGCGAATCAGTCGCCAAGTTGAGAAAATTGAAATTAGTTTGTTAGGAACACTTTTAAGGAAATACAGTTGCATGGGAACAAGAACGCTTTTAGTTTTGACATCCAAAGTGATTAAAAATAAATAAAACAATTTAGTAGGATGAGCACATTTTTCGCATAAACACTTAAGCAGAAATAAAACAGTTAATATAACTTTAGCTTATCTGAGATTGACGACAAGTGTCACTTCCCGGTTGTGTTTCTTTGTCTTCGGGTCTTTAAGGCGTAGTAGATCTACGATGGTGTACTTTTGGTTTGGGTTTCTCCGTCTTCGGGTCTTTACGACGTAGTAGATATACGATGGTGTATTTCTTCTATCTTCTATCAATCACAGGATTGCAGATTCAAATCCGGGGCTAGAGCGCAAATTTTGTAGGAAAGATCATCAGACTCAATCCCATAAGTGGTGAAAAAAGTGATGGAATCATTGATACCTTTAACATTTTATTTATTGTTGGAAATTACAGTAGCAAGGGGTCTAGGAGATTTTAACAAAATAGAGATTTTAGGTAAATATCTAAGGACAGGGGGTGATGTTGGATGGACATAAACGAAAACAAAAGCTCCGAAGAACGCTAGCGCAACACGTCCGTTTTCAAACGTTGGAGAGGGGGTAGTCACACAATAGGTGGGAAGAACTCCCTTAGTAAATGTGACGTCATCTTGCGGTCTCCAGTGCTGCCATCTGTTGAAACGCGCCTGGGGGCAAAAACCCCTACATATATTTGTTGGGTCGGCCGGTAATGTGTGTTGGTAAAATATGTAGCAAGCATGAAACACGTTTTTGGACGACACCATTTCATTACATTAAAACGTTAATGGAGAATACTTACATAAGCATCTTTCTTTAGAACATTGACACTTTATTTTCTTAGAAGTTCATGAAGGCAAACTGCGTGGTCTCGAGGCGTAGAGTTTTACAACGAGCGGAAACACGCAAGCGTCATCTTCTAGGCAGCGAAATAGTCTGTTTCCCTTCTTGGTCTTGTGTTCGCATCCATAAGTGGAAAAACGTGTATTCTTCCACTACATATAGTTACAAAGAAAGTATCCTACGCAAAATTGGTTTTAAATTTTCATTCTTCAAGAGACTCCTATTTTTTAAAATTGTTAACATCATGACTGAAAAGCACAGGTAAATGTCGACCCAATGAGGCTTACGCATTTTAATGCAATAGCAGCGATTTACAATTTATTTATTCCCGACACAACGATAGGAGTTTAATTGTCTTCAGTACATTTATTTCTCAGGTTCTCATCACTTTGCATGTCGATGAGGTCAAGCTGTACTTATCCGAGTGCATTTTCAGGAAAATGGCTAAAGAGTTGCTAAATAAACAAGTTTACTTTCTGAAAAATCAGTAAATTTCAAATTTTCAGCTTTTGCAATATGTAGTTTCGAAGTTAGCATTTAACTTTTCAGAAACCTTTTTGTAACTTGGAAAATGGACGCAATTCTCCGACGTAAATTGAGTTGAACTAGTTTGAATTTAACTTGCATTGAGAAAAAAAATTTGGCCGTAAAATTGAGTTAATCTTTGCTCTGAAGTCACGCATTTGACGCATCTAAAATTTTAGTACTTATTAATCACTTAACTAATTAATTTAGTCACTTAACTAATCCGGACATTTTATATCAGGGATGTTTATTTTTCTTCAGTCGGCGGTCAGCAGTCCGTACACCCCTGATCTGGAAGATCTATTGACACTTTCTTGAATCCAATTTGTGTAAGGATACTAGACTTACTTACTGCGTTTATCGAATGCATTTACGGTATGGGGCAGAAAAGG
The DNA here is from genome assembly GCA_947359465.1 of Metellina segmentata. Lineage (NCBI taxonomy): Eukaryota > Metazoa > Arthropoda > Arachnida > Araneae > Tetragnathidae > Metellina > Metellina segmentata. The sequence continues at coordinate 59,813,454 of OX375878.1, read as the reverse complement.
GGCGCGGCGAGTTAGGTATTCGACTCCCTATTCATCGGACCAGAATGACGGCGACAGTTCCCTTAATTCTGAATGTGATGAATGAAATAAACACACGAGAGGTTTGGACGAGGGCATTATATTTACTTTTATTGATTTCTATGGTTGATTAAGCAATATCATAATTTGGAAAAGAGCTATTCCAAAAAACTTTTTCTGCACATTCTATACCTTCATACTAAATAAACAAACAAAACAAATTGTACATAAAATAATCAATCCTTAAACTACTACATTATACTAATGTCGATTTACAATATTAATAGTTTTATTGCTACGGGAGAGTGTTTTTTTAACAAATTTTGATCGATTCCTTAGAAGAGTTTTACTCTTATCCGTATGTGAGCATTTGCATTTCTGATAGAGATGGTAAATTCTCTACTCTTTACAGGGTCAGCCAGTCATTGTCTACTACATCAACACATCATCATTATACATACTTATACGAAATCAATCCTTAATACTACGATTACTTTACGCTTACAATACTAATAGTTTTACTGCTAAAAAAACTGTATTTGTTTTTGAAAGTATTTTCTTGATTCTTTGGAACCGTTTATCTTTTTTTCCATTTTTTGATGAAGATGTTCCTTGCTCTCGGCAAGTAAATCGAGACACATCTAGCGGCTTGAAAGATGGTGGATTGTCTCTCTTTTTCTTCTGCATAATACATACAGCATTATTTTTTTCTTCCGATTACGCCATTTCAAGTGATGTTGAACTTAGAAGTGCCAGTTGTTCAAGAAATACGGGTCAGGCACGACTTCATCTTCCTCAGTGGTCCACAAATGTTTCAGCTCTGTTCTTCTATGCCTATACAGGCTTTCTAATCTCTCTCACTCCATGCATAGAACATCTCTTTCTCGCCTGAATATGTTTCGGAGGATTATTGTACCTCATTTCACATTTGCATTCAGAGAAATTCCACTTGCAAATCTAGAAAATCTTTCTGTTCCCTTGAAAGTGTCCAATATCCAAGCTGTTTACTTTTTAGGTTCTTCATTCATATTCAAAAACTTTTCTCTCTTATCTGATTTCATTGAGGCATTTAGAGAATCTCCTCAATCGAAATTTTCTTTTTTATTTGTTCTTTGAACGTATTCACATTCTCATTTGTCACTGTAAGTACTTTTGTGGTCGATAGTGTAATTTCGAAGTTTTCGTTCACCACTTGAATCGACCTGTTCACTTCTAAGATATTTTTCACTGAATCTGAATGGCGTGTTTTATCACTCTTCTATCGCTATTGCTTCAATATTTCCCTTTTTAACTAAGTCTGAATCTAACTCTTCTACCTTTACCAATCAATCACGACCAACATAAATTATGTCGTCAGAGGTAAGAGAAAAGCTATACTTACCGATGTTAATAAGCTTAAAGTATCGATATCCAAGGATTATCCAATAACCGCAGATGTACAATCCATATTTAACTCGTTTTAGAAGGTTGGATAAGAAATCGTAATATTTGCTATCACAAGAAAATGAATTGTTTGGCTTATCTGACTTGTAACTCGGAATAGAAGGTTAAGTATTGTTATGTGTATACAGACTGCTATGTATTTTCATTATTCCTCCTGTTAAATTCCCAACAATACAAGGCGTTCATTCTTAGAGATGTTTAAAAAACAATAAAAACAAGGTAAATATTGGTATTTTAGTTTCTAGCTAAAAAGTAATTAATTATTCTAATAAAATTTTGTTACTATTTATTTATCTTGTTCAGATTATGCATTTATTAATTATCTGTATTACCTATATTTTGTGTTTATTATTTACATAGTTTAATTAGTATTTTTTTTTGTCACAGATGGAGAAAGATAATAAGAAAGTAACTGAAGAATTCAATTTGATGTGTGACTGTAGGGACGCGGTAAGCGCTGGCCCACTAGAAGAAGGGGAGAGAGGAGAAGGGGTGACCCTAAAAGGGGAGATGCTGAGAGTTACGCGGGAACCTCGGCGTGGGAGCAAGGAAGGGTTTCTTCAATGTACGAATAATTGTGTGTATTTTGTCAGTCAAATAAATTTTGATTTAAGAATGGAAAGTGTTTGCTGTACTTGTAAACAAGGAGGACAATAAGTAGGACTAGATCGCTCGGGATCCTACAACTGATGTCAGGAGCGAGTTACAGAACCTAGCTGTGACGAAACTACGTGGACGGGAGATCCCATAGTCGGTTGTTTGTGGAGCCAAAAAAGAAGAAGAAGGGGAGAGAGGAGAAGGGGTGACCCTAAAAGGGGAGATGCTGAGAGTTACGCGGGAACCTCGGCGTGGGAGCAAGGAAGGGTTTCTTCAATGTACGAATAATTGTGTGTATTTTGTCAGTCAAATAAATTTTGATTTAAGAATGGAAAGTGTTTGCTGTACTTGTAAACAAGGAGGACAATAAGTAGGACTAGATCGCTCGGGATCCTACAACTGATGTCAGGAGCGAGTTACAGAACCTAGCTGTGACGAAACTACGTGGACGGGAGATCCCATAGTCGGTTGTTTGCGGAGCCAAAAAAAAGGGGCAAGTGAACGCCGAAGGAATCTGGGAGTCGACCGGAAGCCATTTGTGTGAAGTCGTGGAATCGTCTGAGTCTGATACGCCTGTATCCAGGGGAAAAGCTGTGGTGTGCGTACTGTACCAGAAGAGAGTGGAAGCGTGGAATCTGCTCTACGGGCATTGAACGGAAAAAAAACCCCTGTGTCTGTTGGAAGAAGCTGGAATCTCTCGGATGCGAACCCTTGTAAGCATTTTACAAGAGTCCTGAAGCATCAGAGCACTAGCGGAAAGATACGGCGTGGAACCAACTCTACGGACATTGAAGGGATGGATCCTGTGTCCATTGGAAGAAACGGTAAACTCGGATTCGTAAGCAATCTACAAAGGACCGGAAGCATCCCAGCAGAAACGGAAAGGTACCGGTGAGTTGGTTGCAATTTTGTTTATGTGGTTTAAAAACAAGGAACTGGGGATCCACGGTATTTTGTTTCTGATTTTTCTGGTCATTTTCGTATTTGCATGATATTTAAGAAATATATTAACAATATATATATATTTTTAGGGTTGATTAATTGTAAACCTACAGTGTACAGTGTATAATATTGTGTTATCAGTTCTGCCAGTTTAGTTAGTAATTAATATATATATTTGTGTGCATTTCAATTTCATGTGGTTTCTTTTCAACAACGAAAACCAAGTATAGGTACTATTGAAAAAAGAATTAAGTATTTTAGAAGCTCAAATACAAGCGTAACATAATTGTTAAAATATATGTCTAGAAATTGGGAATAATATGTCCTGGTAAAAGTGAAAACCAACGCATAGAAACTTACTTTTCTAATTTGAGGAAAATTTTCCGGTGCTCTGAGGGAAATTAGATTGTTATGTTTTTGTAACAACGTTTAGGTCACTTGGAGATAATTTTCAGAGTTTAAAGTTGTTATTGACCTGTTGATAAACTTTCGATAGCGCCTAGTCTGTATCGAAATGGCATTTCTTGGGAGGGCTAGAAGGGAGGATGTGATATGTTTGGCGATAGAATTAGGAGAAGAGGTTCCTCCAGATGCTAAAATGGTTCAATTGAAAAGAATAATAGAGGGCTCCAAATCATACGATGCAAAATTTGTGGAAGATTTAACACTAGAACGTCCGTTGGTGTCGATTCGACACCGGAGCCTGCCTAGTTTGTTCTTTTTTCCGCATTTGTGAATTGAATTTGAAAAATTTTGGTGACTTTTAATCATTTCCTACATGATTACACTGTAAAAATTTCGTTTGTCTAGATTCATTTATAAAAATTTTACAGCTAAATTTACCTAGAACGTCATCTGGTGTCGTATCGACACCAAGTGAATTTAGCATTCTTAATTACTTCCGCTCAACTTAATACAAGATCATTGAGTAGCAAACATTATTAGCTAACCAAACAAATTCTTATCGCACATCTGTTTGACTTTGAATAAAATGTTTACATGTTCATAGTAGAAAAGAATAAATTATGCTAGTGAGATTGGGTCTTCGTTTACATTTGTTTATGTGCTTATAAAATAAACACATTCGATTTTCGTTTATTCCTTGTTTCCTTGTTTTGGATTCCTTGTGTACGTATAGTGCAGACAAAAAAACGATGGCTCGTTGGAAAGATCAAAATCCTGAATAAATTGTTAGTAATTTGTTGCGAGAACTTGCTGAAAATGAATTGGATGGTGGGGAGCTCTCTTGTCTCTTGTTCGAATTTCGAATCGGATGCCCCCAATTTACATGGAAGTGAATGCGAAGAATCTGAAGAAAGTGCACATGGAACTGTTAATATCCCAACCGCATACATTTGCCGTTAGGGACGGCACAGAATGGATACCGCATAATGGCAATATCACAGGCATATTTGCTGCAAGATTTGTTTTACGTTAAAGTAGTTGTCCGACTAACTGTCCGAAACAAAACTTCAATGAATACTTCATTTGTTCGTGGTTACTTTTCATTGACAGTTACATATGCGAAAACATAATAAAATGCACAAATGTTGAAGCTAGATGAATTTTGAGCGATATCAGCTGGTCTGTATCCATTGATGAACAATGTGTTTTTCATGCGGTATTCTATTCTCGCGGAGTAAGGTGTCAAGATCATTGAACTGCATTCTCTAAGGTCTGACTCTTGGAGCCACAACTTCTGTCAAGAAAAAATGGGTCGAAATAGATTTAGAGAAATCCTTAGATTTTTAAGATTTGATTTAAAATCCACACGCTCTCAGAGAATTCGAGCCGGCAATTTGGCTGTGATTTCGGAAGTTTGAGATAGATTTATCCCAAACTTCCGAAACTTATATATATATATATATATATATATATATATATATATATATATATATATATATATATATATATATATAGATTTTTGGTATATTAGGGTCATATTCAATGTAAATTTTTATTGAAATAATGATAAAAGCTAACTCAACTGAATATTAGTCTTGGTAATATTTAGTTATTGCTATTATTTTATGCGATTTATTTACCTAGGTCGAAATGACCCCGGCGGACGTTTAAGGGTAATAGCAATGGCGGACTTTCTAGTCTTAATGATGACTATTATTAATGAAAAAAAGGAGTTGAGAGAAGCTGAAAGGCTATTAATAGAAGCTGAGGGGAGTCAGGGTATAGCTGAAATGGAGTGGGAAATTAGTCTCACGGTGGCTCGTCGAACAGAAGCGGAAAGGGCGTTCGTCATTTTTGTGGTGGCATTACCGCCAAAAGTTCATTTACCAATTTTGGCTGATTATATGGAAAGAGTGACAGGAGCTTGGGAAAAAGCTAGAAGAAATTTGGAAAAAGCCGGAGAGAGACAAAAAACTGCTCTTGAAGAGGCGAAAAATAAGAGTTACGAGTATAAAACTAAATTACGATAATTTGAAATGCAGAAGAGAAAAAGGGTAGAAAGAAGTAAAGGAGGTGAAACGGAATATGTAGTTTCTAGGGAAGAAGGAGTAATTAGACCATGTGAGAGGTAAGGGCAAGAAAATGTAACTGACCCTACTACAACCACCGATGGCAAGGGGAAAGCGAAAACTTCGCAAGACGAGGAACAAGGCCATAAACACATGGGCGAAAAACCAGAGAGGGAAGAATCAATGGGGATAACGGCTTGGGGGGGGGAGATAGTTGAGGGTTACAAAACGACACAGGACGGGGTAGATAACCCGCCGAATTCGTCGGAAACGGGGCAAACCAATATTCTAGGGGCTCGTGTTACTTCCAAGAAAGGGAAGAGTTTCAGAGAAGGTCGCTTGGAATGCTTCTCCGCAACTCCCAAGTTTCGTAAGGGGAAACATAAGGGGAAGAGTCTTTCCAAACCGTACTTGGACCTTGGGGCTAAGCAAAGGAATGACACAAAAAGAGAAGGAAGAAAGGTTTGCTATGAGGATCAGTTATGTCATACATCAAAATTGACTCTGGAGTTCTGGAAGAGAGTAGGGATGGCGGGAAGATCCTGGCACACCCTCAATCTTATATGTGGGAGGTTACTTTTTATTGCATAAAAAGTAAGACGTTGTATCATTTTGAGCAGTACCCAAGAAAGGGGGTGGAATAGACGTTCGTCATTTTTGTGGTGGCATTACCGCCAAAAGTTCATTTACCAATTTTGGCTGATTGTATGGAAACTGATCGGTTTGCAAAAGGTGGTCCTTAGGGGCCTGGAGAACCAATGATAATTGCATAAATGAATGTTGGAAATGGTGATTATGTTATATATAATGCATTTTTTTAAGTGCTGATTTACAATAGTTATCCAGATTAATTTAGTGTTGTGAGGTGCAGTAATTATTATTATGCGTAAGAATACAGTGCATTTTTTGTATGTGTAATCTGTGTCTTTACGAGTTGTATATATGTATTTTTTTGTGTGGATTCCCCTATACGTCTAGAATGGTTAGATTGCAATCACTCACTCGGTCATAAGTTTCATTTTCAGAGACTTTGTTTCGGTTTCAGAGACTTTGTTTCGGTATCAGAGACTTTGTTTCGGTTTCAGAGACAATGAGATGGACTGACTTAAGAGAAGAAACAAACTTTCTCTGAAAGACTAGTTTTTCTCATGAGGGGGTGGGGCGTGTAGGGGCGCGGTAAGCACTGGCCCACGAGAAGAAGGGGATAGAGGAGAAGGGGTGACCCTGAAAGGGGAGATGCTGAAAGTTACGCGGGAACCTCGGCGTGGGATCAAGGAAGGCTTTCTTCGATGTACGAATGATTGTGTGTATTTTGTTTGTCAAATAAAGTTTCATTTAAGAATGGAACGTGTTTGCTGTACTTGTAAACAAGGAGGACAATAAGTAGGACTAGATCGCTCGGGGTCCTACAGTGCATTGCATTGACTTAACCAATTGTTTTAATAATTGATTTGATTTTTATACTACCCAAGCACAATTACCGAACAAATGACTCAAAAGTTTCATCAATCAAGCTGTTCCTATTTTTCGATTTGTTAACATAATTACAAAAGTTGGTTCACAGATATGATGACCCACAAGAGTTTGGGCATTTTAATGCATTATCTCGTAACAAAGTATGTGTGACCTGTTAAAGCTAAAATAACGCATGGTGAGGCGGGACACCTATATATAAACAGAGGGCCGCAAGAAGCCCGTGGACAGTGGTCTGTGCATCCCTGATCTATATAGTAATACTAGTTCAAAGTAAATTGACTCGACTGTCAAGTTGTGGGAACCGAGTATGTAGTTGAGTAATTCATTATTGTCATACTGAAACAACAGTAGGGGGAAAAATGCAGGTTCTGGAAAGTGTAGGAGGAGGTGGATGAATCAAGTTGAAGTTAGTTAAACAGGAAGTGACGTCATAACTGAAAACGACATCATAACAAGTTGAGTAAGTAGTTGTTAATTGCGGTTTCACTTCAAATGGAGTTAAGTTGTTAGTTGCGGTTTCAATTTCGAGTAGAGTTAAATTGTTAGCTTCGGTGTCAATTTCAAGTGGAGTTGAGTTGTTAGTTTTGGTTTCCAAAATTTTTGTAACAATTAGTATGTTTCGCAAATTTTTAAAAAGAATGGCATTGTAACAAGTGGAGTTGAGTTGTGTGATACCCGTATCTAGATAAGTTGAGTTATTATTTGCCCCCGCTTCGATTGGAGTTGAGTTGTTAGTTTCAGTTTCATCTGTGTTTCTGACATGGGAACAATAACACGACATCAACTCGTTGGTGGAGCAATGGATTTGACTTGTTTTAATTTACATGATAACTGGTAGCGCCCTATATTGATGAGATTGAGAAGTAATTGCTTTTAAAGAAAACGCCTATGTGGCACTGCATAGGCATTAACTCGGTGGTGGAGCAATGAATTGACTTGAGTTACATAATATAATAACTGGTAATGTACATTTATTCTATTTTTTTTACGCATTTAAAAAATTATACTACTTGGAATTGAACACGCAGCAAAAGTGCGGCGACCCGTTTATAAACGCTTTTAACCATTCGGCCGGTTATACCTAACAGCAAACTTTGAAATTAAGAGAGAGAATACAATACTGAAGTATAAGATTCGGTTTAAGTTTTTATGTGTGTTTCTGACATAGAAAGTTGAATGTGATGGAGAACGATTTCATTCAAATGTGTTGCAATGCGAAATCAAACACACATGGCATGAAGTCACTCGAGAGTACAGTTGAGTTGTTTTACATCAACATCGAGTACAGTTGAGTTGTACTTTTCTCTCTGCGTTTCTGACATGAAAACGTGAAAGTGGAGAAGAAAAGTTTTACGACCGAATCTGGAAATAGAATGTAAAAAAGTTATTTGTAAACTTGCAGAATACCACACCTGTACCCAATTGTCATATTTTTATTTTTAAATACGTACGATTGTGGTGGTAATTGTGGATGAGTTGAAGTGGTTCCTTACTTACTAAAGTATTAGCAAGAGGACTTCAATAGCAATAACCCTAGGTTTCCCATTAAATGATTAAGGTGACTTCTTTAACAAAAGAATAAGAGATAAAATAATATTTTTGATACGACCTGTGGTTCTCAAGATGATATTATCTGAAATTGTTTCCAGTATTGAGGAGAGTCTTTTTCTGATGAGGAAACCGGATTCGAACTTGAAGACAAATGAGGGTATCTCCCTTGAAGTGTAATAGGAAATGCAATGGGGTAGTGGAAACGACGGCCACTTCCCAACTTTAGTTACAAGGAGAAGTAATAGGATTTGGCTGGTGATGTTGAAGACACATAATCAAAAAGTAGATGATTGAGAGAGGAAACACTTCTTTTATTCTATTACGAAGAGGATTTTCTGTTACTTCCGCTTCACATCAGCGGGTCCATGCGTCCCTCTGTTGTTGTGGTTTGAAGGGGTAGGTGCGTTGCCCAAACAAGACAATCTCTTGCATAGAGATTCCTGTCGGAGTAGGGCTTCGAAGGAGTAGATACACGGAAAAATGAAGAAGAAACTGCACCGGAACCGGGTGTCCTGGGAGACACCACTCCAGCCAGAAATTGAAAAAAAGGTTGGAGGTAACTGCAGGATCAATATAACGAATTATTGAAGGAAGGAAAGCGTTGAACAATGGACTTGGACCAGCCAGGAAGATTAGATGGTTGAAAGGGATGTTCCACAGGAGGTGATTCCGGTCCCTCGTTCAAAAACACTTCCCTTCGATTCTCCGATCCTAGCAGTCACCCCGAACAATCCAAGCAGCCAATAATTACGTCCTTTGACGTTGGTGAAAAGTGAGAGTCTGAGGAAAATCACGCCAACACCTGTATTTATGGGATGAATGAAAACTGCGATTTTGTCGCCAATTATGTTGCCAAAATTCCATTTATGATGGTTTATCTCCATCCGAAATCCAGCCAGAAACCGCCAAGTGGCAACCCTACTTTGCGTCCTTCCTGGGTCTGAATGAATGAAATTGAATAAAGAGGATTATAAAATCAATCCTTCATCATATCGACTAGAAACAACTATCAAAATGACCATAAGGTCTTAAAGCACATTTTGACAGATGTTCAGAAGCCGTACGATCAAAATTGATGAAGTTAATTACCCTTTTGATAATTGGATCTATGAATGAAAGTTGGCAAGGGGTTGACCCCTAAATTTGCCCACTTTTTCTCGGAATCGGCCGTCTTTTCGACCGTTGTGGGAAGAAGGAATGCAAGGGAATTCTAGCCTGTAACGATGTACTTTTCCGTTGGGAGAACGAGTGAGTTTCAGAAAGCGTTCTTTTCGGTGAGTTCAGGGGGTGAATCCATGAAAATTGGTGTTGTCTGTGTAATTTTTAGGTTCGTTGTAGGTGCGGTGATGATTATGAATGTAACGTTTTCAATTAACGTTACATCCTCCCCAAAGAAACGGAAAGAAAACAATTTTGGAGGGGGGGGGGGTGATGATGATGAACGCATGAACCAACAAGATCGTGAGGTGAGCAACATAAGTAAATACAGGGGGTTACAAAAAGATGCGACATGTGCATCATTTGTTCAGTTCCATGTGCTGAGTGAAAGGATTGACAAAAATAATGGCATATATTGGTAACAATAAGATAAACACAATAAAGTACAACATACTTGGCATAAGTGGCAGGCAGTGGGCAAGACAACGTGAGTGGTAAAAATTTGTTGTAATAAAGTAACCTGTATGTGTTACAACAATCCAGTGAAGCAAATACCTTGCTAAAATTTATGCGTGAACTTGACACTGCGACAAGCCTGCTTAAAAGGAAAACAATTAAAAGGATATGGTGAAAAAATTTTAAATGATGGAAACTACATTACCAACAATGAAAGCGATGAGCGGTTCCACGAGGGAAATCTGGCCAGGTGACTCTGCATGGAAATTTGTACGACCAGCGTACAGTGCATAACGCAGTAATTGCCTGTAATGTATGGTGAATGATGACAAGGATTTTAGATCAGATTTGGATTTCCATCTAAATGATTTGTAGAAAGAAAAGTTGAATCGAAATGGTCCCACTAATAAGCATGACTGGTCGCATAGTGTAGTGTTTACATAAAAATGCAAAAAAATTGGGAATATTTGGTAATTAGTCTGCACATGTGCATGTTATCAAAACACAGTTCAGTGATTCACTAATAGTTAAAAATTTTAGATAAACCATGAGGTAGTGAACCTTGAAAATATAATTAAAGTATGCACATACACAAACCATGGAGTTGGTAACTCCAAATTTGCATTAAAGGTGGTAGATAAAAATAGCTTTGGTATATAGATATGAATTAACACATTGGCAACAACATTGTCCACAGAACGCAATTCATATATAATGATTTTGGCATAAAAAAATACACGTATATGTGTTGAAGCCACTGGCATTTAAGTTCAGTGTTCAGGTAAGCACATGAAAGAACTATCTTTTGCACATGAAAACTCTGTTTTCCTAAGCCACTGGTACTTTCTTCAGTACTTAGTTAACAATATAAGATGACTTTGGCGTATCAACTTACGAGTTGCTGGCATTTTCCTCAGCACTCATGTGACAACTTAAAAAGTTATTGTTTACACAGAAACAATAAGTAATGTCCTATAAAGTTTCGTTGCGAAACATAAAACAACAATATGCCAAATTCTAAACAATACACATGTACTATTCATAAAAAGAAATACCAGTGCCACTTCAAATTTTGTCGTATTTTTGATTGACTGTAATTTACATAAAATGTAAACTCTTCACAGTCAAACAATTACTGCCTGTAGCCAAGAATTAATAATGCCAATTGACACATAATGTTGTAAAAAAAACGTATATAAAGATACATTTGCCATTAATAGAAACAAAAATTGATATACCAAAGGAAGAACAAAATTTATGCTAATAGCATAATATGTATGTAATACAACAATTCAAAAGTAATGTCCATTATGAAAAATCTTTAAAATTGTTGGTACTAAGTAGGGGTTAAATATGTGAAACATATAGTTGTACCAGGAACGTATATAAGAGCGTTTGGTGGTGACATTACGAAGAAAAAACTAAAATGTCACAACAGTCACATGCCCATAATTGTAATATCAGTAATGACCTAAAATGAGGATGTAAGTACCTCGGACATTAAATTTTTGTTAAAAGGGTAAAATAAAATATACATATTTTATTTTAAACAGAATTTGGTAAAATGGATTACGCAGATGATTTGGTACAAAGATATGCCAAATGACTTTGTGTCAACTTTAACAAGTAAAAGTTAGTTTTTGGTGTTATTTTCACCTCTGCATTACACCTTTTTGCAAAAGCGACAAGAACACGATGGGTGTGATTGATTGTTGCAAACATTTTGTTTGAACACACGACATATACATAAACTTAAAGTACCAAAAGTTACAATTCAATGTAATAACTGTTGAAAAATGACAACATTATTTGTGTGAATAAAACATGGTACTGACATGTAAATAATGTCCAACATTTTGAGTTATAAGGGCGGTTAGTGTGCAAAAACCATATGGTGTTTAACGGTTTTAGAAATTGTAATCTTGAAAGTGAAGCCACTTGATGTAGCGTATGATATCGTTCACGAACATAATTGCTTACCATTGATTGATAAGTATGATATTATGACATGATAATGTAAATGACGGTAAAAATTGCAAAAATTGATTGCACAGCCCTTGTACAACATGTACAACCAAACGTTGCGAAAGAAAAATAAATGATTGTGAAAATAATATACAAATGTTATAGTGTGTAATCATCGAGATAGCTGCCTGATTTAAAAAACGAGGGGTAAAAGTAGACTCATATCTCGATGATTGCAGTCATAACATTATCCAGATCACAACTTCTGGAACGTGCGTGGTCTCAGGTTATATGGTGCAGATGCATGCCCATTTCCTGACGATGATTGATCGTGATTGATCTCAATATTTTCCGTAGTATGACTCAAGTGTGTTAGGCGTGGAGGAGCAAGAACTAATCTATCAATGTGAATTTTAAAAGGTTTTCCGTTGGATTTTGTAATTCTTTGAATTGAAACAATGACGGGTGAATTTATCTTTGTAATAGTGTAGGGACCTTCATATTTTGGTCTATATTTATCTTTGGATTTTAAGTAAACATTGTCATTTATTTGAAAGTTTCTGGTTTTTGAATGTGGAGCTTGTCGTTGATAATTTGTTTGTTGGCTTTTCTGATTGTTATAGAATACTTTTCTATATACTTCTTGTAGAGCATCCAGAATTTGTACTAGGGAATAAGACTGTGACAAATTTTTTTTTTTTGAAGATTAACACTTTGATCATATGTATCGGTAATTAAGGAGAGATGTCTACCAAAGTGTACTAGATTGGGGGAATATCCAGTTGATTGATGAAATGCGCCATTATAGAGATTTTGGTGTATTCTGACAGCATTGTAGAATTTATGTCCTTGGCTTTGAAGAGCCGAAATTGTGGATTTGATTGACGTGTTAATTCTTTCACTAATGGCATTGGTTTGTGGTCTACCGGATGTGGTGTGACATAATTTTATGCCTAGAGTTGAATTAAAGGTTTCGAAAATGTCAGAAGTGAATTGAGTACCCAGATCCGTTAGGATAATGGCAGGTCTTCCATGGGTAGAAATATATGAGAAAAGGGAATTTATGACAGCATTTGATGTTATATTCATCAATGGGTACAGTTCAAGATGTCTGGAAAAATGGTCAATTATAGTTAAGATGTGCTGACCGCTGGGAAATGGACCTACTAAATCCATTGAAATAACATCACCTGGATGTTTGGGTTTCATGGTGGGCTGAAAAGGTGCAGGGGGAATTGTATGTGGTTTCGATGTGATGCAGACTGTGCAGGACGCAACAAAGTTTTGTGTGTCAATATACATGCCTGACCAATAGTATCTAAGAGTAATGTACTCATATGTTTTTGAGATTCCAAAATGGGGAAGATGTGCTATTCTTAAAACTTTTTGTTTTAGGTATTTTGGGACGACAATTGTTGGTTGTTCTGAATCTTGGTTATCCCTAGTTTTGTCATTTTTGATGTGCATCAAGAGTTTTGTGTCAGGGTTAATGAAGTATTTGACATGGTTTTGTGAAATTTTCCGGTTCATGATCTGATTGTAAATAAGTGATGTGTCCTTATCGGTGAGTTGTTCTCGAAGTAGGGTAGCATTAGAAATTTCAAGGAGTGGATCAACAACTGTTTTTGGAACCGTAGCAATTAGGTTGCACATTTGGGTTTCTACACTGTGTGTATTTTTTACACTGATTGGGTTGGTTTGTACAATGGGCAGGGGTTCATTTGAGTGTATAATATTTGGGTTGTTGAGTAAATCATCTTGTTGGGTGGGGGTTATTCAAGTCTAGAGAAGTAGTCTGGTAGGAGATTGGTTTTGCCAGGTACATGTTTGAATGTAAATGAATATTCACTGAGTAGTAATAACCAACGTGTAGTGATGTCTGCAGGAGAAGTGGTTCTTTTATAATGCTGAAGGGGTTTGCTGTCTGACAAAATGACAAAGGATCTGGCATATAAATAGTATTTGAATGATTCGACAGCTTTTACAATGGCCATGAGTTCAAGCTTAATTGCAGGGTATTTTGATTCAGAATCTGATAATGACTTGGAGTAGTATGAAATGGGGGATAATTTACCATCAAATTCTTGCAAGAGCACAGCAGATATGGCATGTTTTGAAGCATCAGTATTTAAGAAGAAGGTTTTCTCCCAATCTGGTTGTTTAACAAATGGTTGTTTGAAAAAGATTGATTGTAGTGATTGGGAATGTGTTATTACATTCCTCTGACCAGTAAAAGTGTGATGAAGGACAAGTGATTTTGATTAGAGGGTGTACAAGTGTAGCGTAATTTGGGATGAGATGCCTATAGAATCAGCATAAACCAACAAATCGCTTCACATGTTTTTTGTTCTTTGGAGTTGGAAAAGATTTGATTTTAACAACGTTTGAGTTGATTGGGGTGATGACATGATCTGAAATATTGAATCCTAGGTAGTTGATTGTCCGTTGGTGGAAAGAGCATTTTGTTGCAAACAAGGTTAAGTTGTGTGACTTTAGAATTGACAGTAATTTGTCTAACTTCTCACAAGATTCATTGAATGAGTTTGAACAGATGATTATGTCATCTTGATAAGCAAAAACACCAGGGATAATTTCAAGTATAGAATCCATTAAAGCTTGAAATATAGATGCAGCAGTCTTAAGACCAAAGGGTAATCTATTTTGACGATAAGTGCCAAAAGGGGTTGTGAAAGCAAGTCGGTCTCTGTATTCTTCCGGTAAATTTATCTGCATGTAAGCTTGTTGCATGTCTAAAGTGGAGAAGTAGTTGAATTGTGCAATGTTCGAAATTATGGTTTGGATTTTTGGAAGAGGGTAGGAAGAGTGTAACAAAATTGAATTAATTACACGTAAATCGAGGGCTAAACGATATTTTTGAATACCAGATGAATCAACTTTCTTTTTAACAAGTAACATGGGAGAGGCCCATTCTGAAATATTTCGTAAAATCAATCCAGCTTCAACCATTTCATCTAACTGTGTTTTAGCCGTAGATGAAAGAGCAGCGGGAATAGGGAAAGGTAGTGTTTTGATCGGAAAGTTGCTTGTGAATTGCAAGTTGGGAACAATAGCATCTGTGTGTCCCATGGATTTCAAAGTTTTGGAAAAAGCCATCTTGTGTTTGGCTAGTAAGTCCTTAATTTTAAATTGTTCGTCATGAGATAAATGTGCTAGGTCAAAATCCGTAACATCAAATTCACTATGTCGCAGGGTAGTGATCTCAGGTGAGGCCTGTATGATGTTGACATTCTCATTGTTTACACAACCTATACTGTTTTTGTTTACATTTTCTAGAATATGTTCAATTTTGTGGATATGACCAATAGTTTGCGACTTATTTAAATGCACAATCCTTGTAGATTTGTTTATCAAAAAAATGTAGAAATGTTCAATATTGGACTGTTTGTTTTCGTTTGGTTTTGATTCGTAAAAAGAGTCAGAAGTCTCAAATGTGTTTTCGTCAAAACTGTGTTCTAGTACAAATTTTTCGAAGTTTTCATCATTGCAAAACTGCACTTGTACATAAAGTTCTTGACCAGGGTGTATGACGATTTTTCTTACCAATTTTGCAGGAAAACTTTTAGCAGTAGTTTTGAGGTGGGCATTGGTATCAGTTGTTTGCACATTGTTTAGATTTTTGGACATATGATGAAATGGAATGGACAGATCTTTGATTTGAACAAGGTGTTGTGATAAGTTGATGGAAACAGAAAATTTGGTCATGAAATCACATCCGATGATACCATTAAATGTGGATTCATTGTCCATATCAATAACATAAAATGTATGTTTGAAGAAAAGTTTGTCAATTTTGAAGGATATCTCCACACAAGCTTTAAATTGGACGACGGAGTTTATTGTTGAAATTGTAACTCTTCTGGCTAAATTTTTGTGAGTTACGTCATACTTAATGAAATCAAAGAATTGGGAGGATATAAGGGAAATAGATGAGCCAGTATCGAAAAGAAAAATGCCAATATTATTTTTGAATTTAAGAGGAATATGTGGCAGAGATTTGTCAGATGATGAGACTGAGAAGATATTCTCTTGGGTTATGGGAGAGCAATTAACAGAATTTTGATGACTATTATTTTCACAGAGATCAGAAGTTTGTGAAGCAGAATTTTTGGTTGGGATATTGACGCAATGGTCATGTGTACCAACAAAAGTCTGTGTGGAAACATTCATGGAGTAAGTTTTAGCAACTTTTGGAATGTTCAAAAGATAATGTTCAGAATTGGGTTTGTCAGTGACATGAGTGGTTTCTATTTTATCAAAACAATTTGACTCAGGAAGAGTTATGTTGTTTGGGTGAGTCAGAGGGGATGCTTTTTGTTTAGGTTGAGGAACGAACGCATCGCTTGCATTCCTCTCTAGTAGTTTGGGTGGTTGCGTCTTTGGTTTTGGCGGGATTGGCTGTGAAAGTTGCCACGACGATTTTGAAAATTGTGTTCTTTAGAGAAATCATTTTGGGGATTGTTGTTGTTGTTCACTCGTATGAACTGAAAGCAGTCTTTCATCACGTGACCTAGTTTTCCACAAAAATGGCATGTGGGGTTTCTCTGGTTGCGGATTTGTTGGTAGGATTGTCCATTGAATTGGTTGTAGGGTCTAAATCGGCTTCTACCTCTTGAGTTTTGACTGTGATTTTGAATTTGTCTATAATTTTTGTCAATTGCAGTGTCATGATTGACCTTCTTTATAGTATTTTTCTCATCAGCTAACTTATTAACTTCCTCTCTTAGAGCATTGACCTCAGCCAAAAGTTCTGGAGGGTTTTCATGAGTAGTGATTCTATTGAGGACAGTATTTTCGATGGAAATATCCTGTAAGTTTTGGGCTTTTTCGATGGCTGAATCATAGTCATTTGTGCCCGACTCCAAAAGTTTGAGTCGAATATCTGAGGGTAGGGCAGAAATGAGTTTGACATATTTTATGTTGTTGAGAGCTGATCTCTCATGAATTTCAGGATAAACTTTGTTTACCAACACATCGATTCTGTGAGCAAGATTCCGTATGGTTTCAGATGGTAACATAACAAGGGCATTTAAGTGATGGATGCTAGTAGCATTTGATTTTTGAGCAAAAAAAATAGCCAATTGGTCTAGAAGTTCATGGACCTTGTTGATCTTTTTAAGGTGTGTTGATTCGACATAGAATCAACACACCTTTTTGATCTTTTTAAGGTGTGTTGATTCGACATAGAATCGTAAAGCAGCACCAGCTAGTTTGGATTTTACAAAAGTGAGAGCTTGTTCCTCTGACCAACCGTTAATTTTAATGGTGTCCAAAACCTGTTCTTTGAAGAAACACAATGTGGTTGGATCACCTTCATAAGGGGCAATTTGTATGGAGAAGTTATTTGTCTTTTTAGACATATTGAAAATTTGGACAAGGACCCAAAAATCACTACAAAATAATGATAACAAAAATCTTAACTAAACAGTATAAAATGCACAAAAATAGAACTTCTTATCTGTCTATAGGATGGGTATCTGATCAGTTGTTATTTGAGTTGTTTATTTATAAGATCAAGAAATCTTAAAGCAAATCAACAGTTAAAGAAAGTGAACAAAAAAACACGTTATTTTAAGTAAATAACAATTTTAAGTGTCATTTGAAAATCAAATAATCAGATAACCATGGCACAATAAATTTTAACAGTAGCTTAATTTAAAATGAGAGCATGAAAATTAAGTTTTTGAGGTGTATGGTAATACAATAATGCATAATCATTAAAAATAATTTTTATGCATGAAATATCAGATATTAAACATGAAGTAATTCTCAATGAATTCAAGAAATCACCTTGATCCTGGTCACGGCACCAAGTGTCATATTTTTATTTTTAAATACGTACGATTGTGGTGGTAATTGTGGATGAGTTGAAGTGGTTCCTTACTTACTAAAGTATTAGCAAGAGGACTTCAATAGCAATAACCCTAGGTTTCCCATTAAATGATTAAGGTGACTTCTTTAACAAAAGAATAAGAGATAAAATAATATTTTTGATACGACCTGTAGTTCTCAAGATGATATTATTTGAAATTGTTTCCAGTATTGAGGAGAGTCTTTTTCTGATGAGGAAACCGGATTCGAACTTGAAGACAAATGAGGGTATCTCCCTTGAAGTGTAATAGGAAATGCAATGGGGATAGTGGAAACGACGGCCACTTCCCAACTTTAGTTACAAGGAGAAGTAATAGGATTTGGCTGGTGATGTTGAAGACACATAATCAAAAAGTAGATGATTGAGAGAGGAAACACTTCTTTTATTCTATTACGAAGAGGATTTTCTGTTACTTCCGCTTCACATCAGCGGGTCCATGCGTCCCTCTGTTGTTGTGGTTTGAAGGGGTAGGTGCGTTGCCCAAACAAGACAATCTCTTGCATAGAGATTCCTGTCGGAGTAGGGCTTCGAAGGAGTAGATACACGGAAAAATGAAGAAGAAACTGCACCGGAACCGGGTGTCCTGGGAGACACCACTCCAGCCAGAAATTGAAAAAAAGGTTGGAGGTAACTGCAGGATCAATATAACGAATTATTGAAGGAAGGAAAGCGTTGAACAATGGACTTGGACCAGCCAGGAAGATTAGATGGTTGAAAGGGATGTTCCACAGGAGGTGATTCCGGTCCCTCGTTCAAAAACACTTCCCTTCGATTCTCCGATTCTAGCAGTCACCCCGAACAATCCAAGCAGCCAATAATTACGTCCTTTGACGTTGGTGAAAAGTGAGAGTCTGAGGAAAATCCCGCCAACACCTGTATTTATGGGATGAATGAAAACTGCGATTTTGTCGCCAATTATGTTGCCAAAATTCCATTTATGATGGTTTATCTCCATCCGAAATCCAGCCAGAAACCGCCAAGTGGCAACCCTACTTTGCGTCCTTCCTGGGTCAGAATGAATGAAATTGAATAAAGAGGATTATAAAATCAATCCTTCATCATATCGACTAGAAACAACTATCAAAATGACCATAAGGTCTTAAAGCACATTTTGACAGATGTTCAGAAGCCGTACGATCAAAATTGATGAAGTTAATTACCCTTTTGATAATTGGATCTATGAATGAAAGTTGGCAAGGGGTTGACCCCTAAATTTGCCCACTTTTTCTCGGAATCGGCCGTCTCTTCGACCGTTGTGGGAAGAAGGAATGCAAGGGAATTCTAGCCTGTAACGATGTACTTTTCCGTTGGGAGAACGAGTGAGTTTCAGAAAGCGTTCTTTTCGGTGAGTTCAGGGGGTGAATCCATGAAAATTGGTGTTGTCTGTGTAATTTTTAGGTTCGTTGTAGGTGCGGTGATGATTATGAATGTAACGTTTTCAATTAACGTTACACCAATCTAACAGATTTGAGCAATAAGATTCCTTGACTGCAAAATTCCTCGCGGAGGACGTGTCGTTGCGCTGAACTCTCGGAAGGGATACTCACTTGCATCTTCAAACGTGTTCATTCCTGTTCCTCAGTGCTTTGAGTGGAAAACATAAAGCGATAATTTAATTTCGGATATTATCCTATAATACACTGCTGTTTGTAAAAAATGCAACACCAGGAAGGAATCATCCGAATGAAATGAAATTTGAAGCAAATGTCAATTATAAGATGTTGTGCAAAGTAGTAAAAAATTAGAGCCACCACGCATGCGTGGTGTGAGCAGCGCCCTCTGAACTGATGCTAAAAGCGTATAACTAGAGGGATGTAGCGGGACGTTGAAAATAGTGCATGGTTATTTTTTAGTGTCGAACGTTTAGTGAGACCAAAGTATGCCTCCACGACGAAATAGGGTGAAATTTGAACAACTTACGGAGTTTGAACGGGGAAGAATCATCGGCCTTCAAGAAGGAGGATTTTCCTATAGCGCAATAGCAGTTCGTGTGTAGCGGAACAGTTCCCAGTGAGTTTGGAAGCAGTGGACCGACGAGCATCGGACAACTCGTAAAACTGGGAGTGGACGACGGAAGGTGACGTCAGCGTGCGATGATACACACCTGGTTCACATGGCGGTGAATGACCGTACAGCTTCCTCCAGGCAGTTAGCTGCAATTTGGTCTACTGCTACAGGTGAACTAATGTCGGCTTCGTCGATTCGCCGACGTCTGCTGCACCGTGGACTGCGTGCAAGGATTCCTTTATACAGGATCTCCCTCACGCCAAACCATCGACGACTGCGTCTGCAATGGGCTCATGAGCACAGAGCCTGGCAGGCTGATTGGCAATAAGTTGTATTTTCTGACGAATCCCGCTTTAATTTGTTTAACCATGTTGGCCCCATTCATGTTAGACGCTATGCCGATGAACGCTGCCTTCCAGAGTGCGTTATCGAACGTCATAGTGGCCGAACACCCGGAGTTATGGTCTGAGGTGCGATTTCGTATCATGGACGATCTCAGCTGCTACGAATTGAGGGTAATCTGAATAGCAACAGGTACGTCCCGTGAGGTGTTAGAGGCCGAAGTCGCTCCCTTCAAGGCATCCCTGGAGCTATCTTTCAACAGGATAATGCACGCCCACATGTTGGACGGAATGTTTGAGACTTCTTTTCAGCCCAACACATGCAACTTCTTCCTTGGCCTGCTTATTCGCCGGATATGTCGCCTATTGAGCACGTATGGAATTTGATTGGTCGGCGTCTCGATCGTGATACGCGTCCTACATCTTCAAAAGACGAACTTTGGGTTCGCATACAAACAATATGGAATTATCTTCCACAAGCAGACATTCAACATCTGTTTCACTCCATGCCACGTAGTATAGCAGCACTTATTGCAGCGCTTGGTGGCAACACCAAATACCGATTTCGGACATTTAATATTGTTTTTTTGCTTTGAAAATTTATTCATTTATTTGTAGTAATACAAGCCGTTTGTGTATTAAATTTCCTTTAATTCTGATGATTCCTTCGTGGTGTTTTTTCATTTTTTACAAACAGCAGTATAGATAAAAAAAAGTGAATATGCATTCTGAGGCCGATGTAATTTCACCTCAAGTAAATGTTTTATTAATGAATGAACTAGGTTCAAATAGATTCCAGTTGGGTGATACTAAATTTGCTTTTGTTTCTCGGTTCAAGGGAATCATCCGATTCCAGTTTTGCAAGTATTACAGACTTCCTAAAGGAAATTGTTTTTTTTACTTCCTTAAGTCTGGAAAGCCTTCTACGAAGAAATTCCTAGCTTTCACTCAGTGGCGATGTTATTATTGTTTCAAGAAACCTTATACTCTCTAAAAAAATCCCGTGGAAACGAGAAATGTGTAAGTTTTCTAAATATGTTTCCAAAGAAAGACTGGTTTCTACTTACTTCGACACGTATTATTCTCTCGGTGAAAAATTGTATCGAATAGAAGCTGTATAGGGAGAAATTACTGAAGCCATTAAAGAACGATTTTTTAATGAATCCCTCGATTATTTTGTGAAAAGAGAATCCTTAAAACGAGGCGTGATAAATACAATTCATTCAGAGGAAAGGAACGGCACAGGCCATGTGGATCGAAAAGGAAAAAATAGATTTTATTGAACACACACACACACACACACACACACACACACACACACACACACACACACACACACACACACACACACACACACACACACACACACACACACACACACACACACACACACACACACACACACACACACACACACACACACACACACACACACACACACACACACACACACACACACACACACACACACACACACACACACACACACACACACACACACACACACACACACACACACACACACACACACACACACACACACACACACACACACACACACACACACACACACACAGATAACCCCCTAATACAATTCTAACCAGAGACCAGTCCCCGAACCCCCCCCCCCACTTTCCTTTCAGTCTTTCGTCTGTTTTCCAATAGTTTATATATCTTTCCATCCCCTTACACCTTTGACCTCCGGACCTCCTAGTATGACTGACCACCCACGACTACGTCCTCTCATATCGCCTGAAAGATTAAATTACCTCCTCGCTTAACTCCCGACCTCTACCAATGAAATTTCGTTCTAGATTCCCTGTCCAATAGCTTTTCTTTTAATTCTTATCCCTCTGGCATATTCATTGTGAACTATACACTTTTTCCATGAGCCCCTCAGAATAGGAAGCTTACAGAACCGTACAAATCTTCGTCCCCTTAACAACCTCCACGCCTGATAATGTAACTAGTAAGTTATTGTAGTAATAAAGAATTTTGTTCAACAATTTGCCTCTCCAGTTTGGAACCAGCACTCCACTCCACGCCAATGGACCATTCTCATCCGGTTGCCTAATACTACTCTTGCTACTCCGTCACGACTACAGGCTTATAATTTCTTTTATTATGACAGATTTTAATGTCGACAGGACAGCAACCTGTGGTTTAGGAACCTCACCTTGGATTCGGAAGTTTTAATAAATTGAACGGACTCTCATAACTATATCACAATGACGTCTAATGGAGATGATTGTGCTGCCAGCTACTTGGTTTCAAAAGATTTTTCGGAAAGTATGCTTTCAAATGTAACAGCATTTGACCCAAATGAAAATTACGACGTGGAAGCATGGATCAAATACTTTGAAGTAAAAACAGCACATTTCGCAAACTCAAGAATCGAACTAATATCGGAATTCTTAAAGGGAGAACCATTGAACTTTTTCTTAAATCATTGCGTCATCGAAACTGAATGGGCCAATATCCGTCAAGGACTAATAAATTATTTTTCGAGAACTTCTCTAATTTCATTTGACATCTTCATCTCTACAACCTGCAACAAACTTTCAGATATTGATACGTACTTCAAAAGGAAATTCGATATTGGTCAACGACTACAACTTCCAGTGGAAATACTACTCCAAGGATCGACAAATGGTTTGCCTCGGAACATAAAGGAACACATCATTGTGAAATAATCAGCTACAATTACGAAATGGTTAAGATGCACGCAATTTATGCAGCCAGTTACACAATGATGAATAAAAAAAACAAGAGCAAAAAGCACCATGGACCGAGTACCCGTTTCTGTAGAAGTTCCCCGTCCAGACGAGAGGTTTTCAACCATGGCAAAGATATCCTATACGGCCAAGATTTTGGATGCCTCCGGTGAACAGAGAGCCCTTCAACTACCGTGACCGACGTTTGTAGGACCGGAATCGAACTTTTCCTCAGCGAAGGCCTCCTCAACCAGCTATTCAATACGGACAAACCCCAGACGTTGAATGACTATACCTCAAAATGACAATTTTCTTTGGTCAAAAAACATTTATTGGATTATTGGACACAGGCGCAAGCGCAAATATCAGTCCTGAACATTTACAGAAACATGTGAAATATGAGACAATTACTGTGAACCCCAAGATCCAAATTCAACAAGTAGATGGTGCTATTCGGCTAATTGAAACTGCTTAATTATATTAATCAAAATTAAAAATAGTCAAGGAGCGCAAAGCACACTCCTTGATACACCTTTGTTCTTTAGCTACGGAACAACTTCCCTACACCACCCCAAATTACCACAATCACATTATAAATAGCACTTCTATTATGTCAATGACAAAATATTTAACTTCAAATGTTATCGACAGAATTGCAAATCCTGAAAGTATGCCTTCGTTTTAAATAAAGTAAGTTAATTAATTATGATGTGTTTTATTATAAATATGCAATACATATTTAGCCGATAATTGTGTTTTAAGTCTGTTTTTGATTTTATTGCAGTTTTCAAAATTCGGACAAAGTGCCTGCAAAACAATTGCAATTGCTTGGAGTTGTGTTCCAGAACACTGAATATAATTCTGCACCTGGGCTTCGGACTAATTATTTTAACACTCTTCTCAAACGTAATTTAGTCTTTGTATCCCTAATGAAGTCTCCAACCTGAAATTCGAATGAAATCCCCTTAACATAAGTTTTATTTAGATCTCCATATAAGGTATTCCACACTTGATGTAGATTTTCAACTGTTTCTAATTTTATGCTACGATGTGATGATTATAATTTTATACGAGTTTTTCTAAGAAATCTATAAATAGATATGCACTTTTATTGGGAAAGTATTTACACATTTTAGTTTTAAAAGTACGATTTAACCATTCAACAACACTAGCTTTCTTTTGTCGCGGAAAACTTTACTTAAACAGATTTCAAATAATATTAGCATGATTTATTTGTAAATTCAGTTCCTTGATATGTTTGTAATTTTTTCCTTGAAAATTTAATTGACTTAAATGTAGTTACAATGCTAGATTCGTTTTTTCGTTTTAAAGGTATAACCCATGCATATTTAGAAAAAATATCTATACACGTCAACAGATAGTGATAACCATCCACTGTACTTCACAAAACTTAACATATCTACTGAATCCAATTGTTATTCACAATTGACTCCCCCAACAATATCTCTGTTTCGAAAAAAGTTGCGACGAAGTCTTTGTCAGAGCGGCCCGAGCGATGTCTACTTTGCAAGACAATATGTGTAGTTGTGGCTAAGAACAGAGGGACACTGCTCACCAAATTTGGACATACACGTTTTATTTGTATAACATTAAATGAAGTTTACGATATCTACACCGCACCGTCCGGTGCTTCAAAAAAACACGTCTACTCCAAGACCGCTGGTTCCACCGTCTCCTGGCGAACGACCCTCTCGTCTTCACCCCCCTCTTTTCATCCTCCGGGGTCGGGGCCAACCACCGAACACTCCGTAAGGGGGAGGGGTAATGCTTACTGAGAGAGGAATATAACAGGAGCCACAAGAACGACCGTTCTTGTATGTGTCCATGACACCCGTCCGTAGATCGTAACACTCCTCCCTCCTTAAGCGTGAAATAGGCCCTAAAGGCCTATTTCATAAGACGCAAGACATAAAACATATTTACAAAACATAGCAGACAACAGCAGCAGAGAGTCCCTCATCGTCCGTTGTCTCCGTGGGCCGAATTCTTTATTTCCACTCTCCCCTGTTCTCCTGACCCGGGTGACCTTTACTGACACCCCCGCCAACCTCACTAGAGGAAGTCCCATTCCCCCCAACAGCAGTTCCTCCTTGTGTTGGCAGGATAACCTCACACCTCTCCACAAAGGTAGCAGGTACACCGGTGCCCTTCAAATCGTTGTCACCAACGAGCCAAATTGGAGTCTGTGTAAGATTGTTTGTGTCCCTAGTTGGCAAACATGCCTCAACAATACTCTCATGCATGAGTTTACAAACTACTAGGTTATGATCTAATTATCGACACTAATCTCTACACAAAATAAAACTAGGGGAAAGGAATATATACAAAAAATCTACAATCAACATAACCACTCTTACCAAATTACTTATTACTTCAAAACCAATATGAATGCAGTACACAAAAATAACTACAAGTAAGAGTAAAAATACTGCACATCACAACAATATTTAAAAACGAAAAATTACTGAAATTAACCAACTTCCCGACAGTACAATTTCCTCAGTGTTACGCACTTAAAAATATTAACACTTCCTGGCAACATAATTTCATGAGCGGTAAGCACTCCAATATTCATTTCACAAATCATAAATATTGCCAGTCTCCTACGAGATCCTCATTTACAGAAATCTCACTTATATGTACTTTATACTTAAAATGAAGAAATACATAAATACAGGAACTTAAACACATTGAAAACTAATTATATACAACATAATTCCTATTTCCAACATTCATTTATTTCGTAGTTCTCCAGGCCCTTAAGGACCACCTTTTACAAACCTATCAATTTCCTTAAAATCCAAATCGAAAACTGATAAATGAACTTTTTGCGATAATGCCACCACAGGAATGATAATCGCCTAATCCACCCCCTTTCTTGGGTACCGATCAATTGATTTAACTTGTTACTCTTCCCCCAATAAAAAGTAACCCCCCACATTTTAGATTGAGGGTATCTCATGGTCTTTCGTGCCACCCCTGCTCGCACTGAACTCCCGTGTAAATTTACCCTTCCTCTTGTCTTCTCTATCACCGCCTGATTATCCGTCAAAATCTCCGAAGCCCCTCCTAACCTTTCTGGACTGCGCTTCAAGAGAACTATTCGTTGACGAATCTTCCTCCGCAAACCGACCTCTCGACTATCCGTCTTTACTCCGCGTCGCTTAAATCCAGTGTCCAAGAACGACTTGGATAAAATCTCACCCTTATGTTTTTCCCTGTGCGACTTTGGCGTTTTAGACAAGCACTCCTTTACCTCCGATTTCCCGTTCTCTCCGAGACCCAAACTATCTTTCTCTAGCCCATGCTGCTTAACTCCCATATTGTCACCGAACGCCTTGGGCAATATTTCACTCTGGTGTTTTCCCTCACATAACTGTGGAGTTACGGAGGAGTGCTGGTTTCCACCCCCTTTCCGAGACCTTCGCCTTTTCCCATTCACGCGACTACATCTGTGACTCTCCCCCTCCTTGGAAGTAATAACTTCACCAGGAATGTCCGTTTGCTCCCTTCCCAATGAGTCCGTTGGGTCATCTACCTCGCCTTGTGTCTTTTTGTGACCTTCAGCCACCTCCCCCTGGGCCGCGAGAGCGTTTCTCTCCGTCTCTTCGCCCACGAGTTCTTTTTCCCGTTCCATGTCCTGTGAAGTTTCTGATTCCCCCTTCACATCCGTTGGGGTAGGGTCAGTTCTATTTTCCTGCCCTTTCCTCCCCTCCTGAGAGAGATCGCTCCTTTCCTTATCTTCACTGGTTCCTCCTTCCGTTCTTTCTACACCTTTCTCCAGCATTTCTAACACCCTCCATTTCATTTCATAAACGGACAATCTCTCTTCAGCCTTTTCCTGAGCAGCTTTATACCTTTTTTCGGCCAATATCAAATACCTTCTAGCCTCTGCCCTTGCTACTTTTACATGCCCCTCTACTTCTCCAAATTCCTTTCTCGGTTCTATTTGAGCCATTATCCGGCTACATTCCAACTCTCCTTCAGCATTTATCTGATCCCTTACCGCCTCTCTCCATTCCAATTGGGCTTCTCTCCAACCCCTTAGCGCCTCCTTTTCAGCTTCTCTTTTCTCTCTTAAAATCCTATCATTAACAATAGATGTCACGAACACTTCTACAAATTCTGCATCGTATGATTTAGAATCCTCTATTATTCTTTTCAATTGACACCTATTCGCATTTGAAGGAACGTCTTCCCCCATTTCAATTGCCACATATATCATCTCCTCTATCCTCGCTCCCTCAAAATATGCCATGGTGATCCCCGTGTAAACACAATCAATTTTAATAATAACACCCAGCTTCAATAATTACTCAAGTAAATACACAAAGATTTTTCAAACATGCACTTTGATGTTCCATATAATTCCCCTAGTTACTCTATTAAATATGCAAACACTTTCAATAAGTAACTAATTATATTAAATACATCTGCATAATCTTACACTTTTATTTGCCCACAGTAATTCCTAAAAACTATTCCTTAGCTGATGTTCATTACACATTAAATTCTACAATCCATAGCCCCATCAAAATAAATACACATCATAGCACAAATATAACAATCATCCCCACCTTGCTTCTCATACATATATGTGTTAATCCCCCCTGTGTATTTAATGGCTCACTGGATCAATTCAGAAGGGACTTACCCCAGTACCCTTCAAGGTATGAGTTGACTGCAGAAGGCGCACTTCCATCCCTCCTCGCTTGTGAATAGCACATTCCTCAGACATATTTCCGGTTGTACACTAACGTTAGACATCAGACGTTAACCATCTCAGATCAGCCTCACAGCTTTTCCATCGCAAAACGCTCGAACCAGCATTTTCCTTCCATCGCCCTAGTCGACACCAAGCGCATCTCCAGGATCACTCTTCCGACGTAGACGTCCCTCGGTCCAGGATCGCTGCTATTCCATCACACGGTATCCGGTCACGTCGATCGCTTCCTCCAACGCTCCTGGTAAGCACCCAACAATTTTCCGGGTTGCGAAAAGGATCCCTCTTCCCAGGTGATGACTGCAATGGTCCAGTGTCGAAGGTTCGCGTTGAGGATAGAATTCAATTCAGGAATTCTCTACAGCTGCTAGTGTAGTTCCCAGGATAGCTCCCTATCCCGAATCCAGCAACAGTCCAGTTGCTCTTCCGAAAATGGTGCAAGTATATACAGTCCAGCAACAATCCAGTTGCTCTTCACGAAATGGTGCAAGACTATGGAATCCAGCAACAATCCAGTTGCTCTTCCGAAAATGGTGCAAGTATATACAGTCCAGCAACAATCCAGTTGCTCTTCACGAAATGGTGCAAGTATATACAGTCCAGCAACAATCCAGTTGCTCTTCACGAAATGGTGCAAGACTATGGAATCCAGCAACAATCCAGTTGCTCTTCCTAAACCTCCAAAAATGGCACCGCGTCACCTCTTGCCGTTTGTTCTATACCATCACACAACTACACAACCCCACTTCTGACACCAATTATGTCAGAGCGGCCCGAGCGATGTCTACTTTGCAAGACAATATGTGTAGTTGTGGCTAAGAACAGAGGGACACTGCTCACCAAATTTGGACATACACGTTTTATTTGTATAACATTAAATGAAGTTTACGATATCTACACCGCACCGTCCGGTGCTTCAAAAAAACACGTCTACTCCAAGACCGCTGGTTCCACCGTCTCCTGGCGAACGACCCTCGTCTTCACCCCCCTCTTTTCATCCTCCGGGGTCGGGGCCAACCACCGAACACTCCGTAAGGGGGAGGGGTAATGCTTACTGAGAGAGGAATATAACAGGAGCCACAAGAACGACCGTTCTTGTATGTGTCCATGACACCCGTCCGTAGATCGTAACAGTCTTGTTTTTAGAAAGTAAGCATTCTGACTCTAAAAACCGTTCTTTAATAGTCTTTTTTGGAACTTTCGCTTTCATTGCTTGGTACTAGGCATCTATTCCACCAATGCTCCCTAGGGTCTTCACAATATGGAACTTATATTTAACCATAACTCTATGATGTGCACTCCAGTTAGCAAAGATTAATAAATTATGAGAGTCCGAAATAAACTACGAAAACTATGCTTCCGTAAACGACTAGAACATATTTTGGAACATGTATGGTACATCTAAACAAAGATATTAAGAAAACCCTCGAGCGTTATCTTATTTTCGAACTTTTTCTTGAACAATGATTCTTTGAAATATGGATATCTAATTTTCCAAAATAGTGATAGTGAAATGATTAACATTTTTGAATGAAGCAAATAATTATTTACATTAAATAGCAAAGTTTATAAGCACATTAAATAAATCACGGGGAAAATGCTTTTTTTAAAATAAGAGAAAGAAACTTATTTTTAGAGGGAAAAAATATTTTATTCTACAAATTTTTAGTTAGAGTATGTGGGTGTTCATACTAATGTATGTTTTTAAAACACATTTTTTATTCTTTTAAAACTTTTCTGGAATAATAATCATTGAAATATGCAAATCTATGTTCCCAATAGGGGTACAGAAAAATTATCATTTTTAATACAACAAAGAGTTACTTACAATAAAAAAGCAAAGTTGATAAGCATACAAACATAGCAAGAGAAATAATTAAGCACATACAAAATTTCAAAAATAGGATAGAAACAGCATTGTAAAGAGTAAACAAATACAGTATTGAATAAATATTTGTTTAGAGCACATCTATACACATTCAAGTTTCTTTTTTTAATCGCGAAATTGAATAATGACCCCAAGGTAACGTATGAATGCTATTATCAATATCATATGTTTTGGTGTCAGAAGAGGAGAGAGCAAGCTTGTTTTGAGTGATGAAAAAAATGTATGCTGTTTAGATTTAATTTACTTCATGGTTGGTTACATGATTTGTTTATTTAAGAGACAATTTATATAATTTTCAAAGATAATATTTTTTTATACAGTTTGTTT